>JZKD02S2269047.1:25521-35610 GCA_000966675.3 Picea glauca | reverse complement strand
TTTTAAGATTTTAGTATAAGATTTCTTTATGCAAGAGGATGGGAGGTCAGTTCTGAAAACAACTTCTTCTTTCTTTTTTCAATTGGGATGGTATTTATGTTAGAGGATGACTTTCCATTATATTACTTAGTGATTGTCCCGATGTAAGGGGTACTTAAGAAGATGTGGCCTATCTAAAGATATGATATAATAAAGCTATTTAGTGTGTAGTGGACGGTACCATTGAGAAAAAATATAAAGGTATCTCTAGGCTCAACTCACTTCCTTCTTTTGTAAGTTATTGTGTTGTTTCCATGACTAACCGCTAATCAAACCTCCTTGTTACTCTTTAATAAAGATAATTTAGTCACTTACTCAGGGTTTTTGGAGAAACTATACAAGAGACCTCTAAGCTTGATGGTTACAACGTCACTTCCTTATATAGTGGTGAAGGTTTTCAAGAGCAATTGCTTCTTAAAATACCTTGAGAAAAAGAAGATGAAAATATTTTGCAAAAACATGGCTAACTAAAACAAGTCATTATTCATTTGATGCTTAGCAAACAACAAGGTCCAAGTATAGAAATGTTTTTGAAGAAAATATTTCTTTTATATTTCCTTGGAATTGTCTACCCTTGGTGATATAAATACCTACAGAGATCTCTAAAAATGTTTTCAAAAACCACACTCTAAAATATAATAAACTAATGAGATCAATGAAATCAAGTCATAAGAACATGTATCTCATATTTCTTTTATTAAAAGAAAATGTAAACTGAGGCTCCATTAGACTTTAAGCTAAACTAACAACATGCAACGTTTATTTACTATCCTACCCTACCTAAAAAGAAAGGAAAAATATTTATTCAATTGTAAGAACTCTTCCAATGTAACCATGTGAGGATTAAGATAAGAAACATACTCATAGCCATATATGAAAAAGTTACCACAGTGATTACCTGGATATGAAGAACCAACCAACCTACTTCTTTGGGCATTAGAAATTGTTGAAGAAGAGAATAGTATTGTGGCCTGGTTACCTCTTGAAACCAAATTTCAATGTAATCTTGATGTTCATCAACATTAATTTATATGATCTCCTTCATCATGTTATGCAAATATTCTTCTTCTTAATGAATGATTTCTGAAGTACATAAAGGATCTGTTGAGATGGATGTTGAGAACTCCTCAATCTTAGGTCTTAATGATTTCTCTCCACTCAATGTAGTCCATAATTTTTCAGATTCCTTCGCATTTTGGCAAGGAAAATCATTTTTTAGCTCATAGGACCTTGATTCTTCTAATATTTCCGAAGAGGTGGACAAGTTCTTGGATATTGTCAAGATGTGTTCTTCCTTAAAAGAAGAAATCCCGACTATTTCTAGGATTGAGAAAGTTCCCTCAGGCTAATGGTTTCTTATGAGTTCATCTTGCTATTTGATAAAACTTGGTTCACACAAAGATGATGTCCACAAAGTTATGATCTCCTGATGGTTGTAAGAAAACAAAGGTTTTATTGTTTGGTTCTGCAGAAGGCTCGAGTGGTATTGCCTCCTGACCCACTATTATTGATGCTTCAATTTTCTATTCTATAGTGCTCCTTGTCTTAGTCCTTTCAGAGACTACTTTATCTCTTTGGATTGAGCTAGCTCATGTTGTTCAGTATCGGTTTGGGGGGTTTATGAGTGGAACGTTCCTTCCCCCAAAAAGGTCGAAAGGAACCTTGGTTGAAAGGTCTGATTTAGATTTAATGTATCTACCTTTTGGGTCTCTAGGTCTGTTCATGAAAGAAAAGAAAAAGAAAAAGAAAAACTACCATTGGGTTTGGGGGAACCTGCTATAGCAGATGAGCAGGTTCTTACCTCTCTTCTTAAAGTTCCCACACCACCAAACTAATGCTAAGTTTTATAAATGATTTAATTCCTACCTTGAGACACCTCACTGGCAGCAGCGCCAAAAATGATGGGTGTTCTATATGAACTAAAACCACACTAAAAACCCTTAATTAAATTGTCAACCCGGGGTAAGTAAACTTAGAGTTGTAGCAAAATATATGCCAAGGTAGAAGGGTTGGTAGTAGTATAGTCTAACTAAGGAAGTGGATATATAAGGGCTAATCTAATTAAGAATACTCAATAAGTAACTAATTAAGCTAAGAAACAAGTGAATTCTATTCTTAATTTAAATTTTACAACTATTTCTAATTTACAAAAGAAAATCTACTAAATTGAAAGAAAAGAGTAACTAACATCTAATCCTTGATCTATGATAAGCAAATTAGTCTTTAATCTACCAAAGTAAGAAGACTATCTATCCTACAACAACAAGAAAACTATCTTCTACTCTATGAAAGAAAAAAAACTATCTTCTACTTTATGAAAATGAGAAAACTATCTTCTTAGTCTATGAAAGCAAGAAAAACCCAAATATAGTGTTGATGGTTGTGTGAATGTCTCCAGTGTCTTATAATATCACGATGGAACTTAATAATAAAATATAATTCAAGAGGGATAAACTCAATATTGACTTCAATAGCAAAGTGAAAAGTGTGAATTAAGCAATCCAATGAGAACTTAGCCATTATGAAAACAACATCAACTACCCTTCATATCCATGTGTTTATGTAATCATGCATTAACCATCAAGAGAAAAAAGAGATTATGCTATGAAATTCAATTGCACTCTAAACTACGTAAGCAACTTATACTATATTAAATTCAATCATTAACTACAACTTGAAATTACAACCTAAATCTAAGAAAGAAATTGCATAACATAAACTAAACTATCTCTATCTTAACAATTCAAATTGCAAAAAGGAAAATGCTCATAAACATAAATTAAACACTATTCTATCATATGACAAGTAATGAAATGAATAAACTAGCTAACAACTAGGTAAGCAAAGACTAAATAGCAATTGAATAAGCAATTTGCAAATAAAAACTAACACTATCACTATCCATCCACCGAAACCCTATCAAAGAAAGCATGAATTAAATTTATGTCCTAAAACTCTGTTTTAAACTTTGTTTCAGCATGAAGAAATTCTATTCTACCATCTAACTACACACGGGGTTGGTGTCTAAGATTGCAAGCTTGTTTCTATCATCTACAAATTCATTGCATACTAACAAGATTCTTCAAAATAACCTGCAAAATTTGAATTGAACCAATTAAATTATAAACAACAAATTAAATAACAAAGAAGTAAAATAACATTTCATATACAAAAAAATGAAATAAAAAAAATGCATCTACGCTATCCAATTCACAAATAAATTGATAAGATAGTTACCCAGACTGCTGGTAGGCCCCCCAGCAAGTCGTGGTCACTCTTCAAATGCACACCATGAACTTCAACACAACGATTTCACCATTAAAACTAAAAACACAGGTTTTACACAGTCTGGTAAAATGAAAATGACAAAAAAGAGCTAAAATCATATTTTTCTCTAACACATGACTTCTTCACGATTGTATGACCAATGAGGTGGTATTTGTAAGATTTACAGACTGAGAGGTTGACTATAGGAGGTTCGATCCTCTTCTAAAAATAGTAAATTGCATTTAAAATGCCCTAGCTGCCGAAATAGAGCGAGCCAATAATCACCCACCATAACAACCCAAAATCAAGTTGTCAAGAGTTCAAAAGCTGGAGAGGATGAGCACGAGAAAAACCCATGTCCCTGATTCTCCCATTGTTGGATGCCAATACAATAACCGCCAAATCGCCCATCATTTTTTTGCAGGATGGAGTACCAGACTGAGTACCAAATGGAGTGTCGGACTAAGTATCGAAAGCACAAACAAGCTGTGATTTTGCCCTGTGACACCAAGAAATGCGAATTAGATGTATGGAAACATAAAAATAGACTAATTTAAACTCAAAATCATTGCAAAACACGAATTATGCATACCTGGTGTGGATCATAGAGATTTGACACAAAAAATCTTCAAAATATTCTTCAAAACATGAAAAATGCATATTTACATTCGGCAAAAGTATCTAATTACTGTCATAAAATCAATCATATCACGGGCCCAACATTACGCCCACACCTAAGATTTTGCAGGTCCCACTACAAACAAAAAGAAATTATCCCTCATGACTAAGCTTGCTGAGGAGGATCAACTTTATAAGCGTCTCTTTCTTGATGTGAAGACTTTGCCTTATGATTCTTGTGTTGCTTCAATTGTGCTCTAAGGCTGCAGTTGGATTTGGTCATCTCATCAACCAATTGTTAAAGGGAATTTACCTTCACTTGGAGGACTGCATTATCATGGTGAAGATGTGTGTCAAATGTCTTCCTTTCTTCCAACTGTTGTAGGAGCTAAAAATTTTCTTTTTGTAGCCTCTCAATAGCTGGGGCAGAATTAGTGATCTTGAAGGAAGGCTTAGACCCTTTGAAATATGTGGACAATCTATCATTCTTAGGATCCGGGGTAGGCATTGGTGAAGTAGGAGTAATAGGGGGTTGATAGTGAGAGGTAGGTTCTTATTTTTCCTTTCTTTGAGGCTCTAAGCCATATGGAGATACTTCCCTATGTATTTTATGAGGACTCTCGAGGTCGGAGGATACTTGGATAGGGTCCGAAGTAGTCAAGGGTTTTACATATAGTTTTCCTCGTGTTCTCCAGGTACTCTTTTGAAAGGGTCCTATATAAGGCAGTAGATAAGTCTTGTTGAATCACTTCTTGTAGCTTCTTGGGTGTAGGATCAAGAGGTATTGAAGGCAGTGGGGGGTTAACAATAGGATTCTTAGTCCTTTTACCCAATGAGGATGCAGGGGTTTCAACAAGTTTCTTGTATTGTTCCGATAAATAAATGGCTTGTATAGGAGGGTTTGGGGTTTTCAAAGAGTGAGGTTTGGATGGAGAAATAATCCTTTGACCAAGTGTCTTTTTGCCAGTCTTGATTGGCAAGTGAGGGTTTGAAAATTGGTAAATAAATGCATCCCAATTTTTCCCTTGTTTTTCTAATTTGGCTAAAACAAGGAGTTTGATAAGGCCATGGTGAAATAGGTTGTTGTGGGGGTTGGTTACATTCTTCCTCACTTGAGAGGACATATTATCCAATCTATTTAAAAAGTAGAAAGGAAAATTCAATTGTTTATTGAACTGAAAGTGGGATAACAATTGAAAATGGAAGGCACCATTACGGCAAGATTTGAAAATGACATTGAAGGCATTAAAGGCACCATGTCAACAAGACATTGGAGGCACCTCTATGTCAACAAGACATTGAAGGCACCATTGCGGCAATATTTGAAAAGGACAAAGAGTATTGTCTTGGAAGAGTCAATGAACACCTGGAGATGCTCCTAAAAAAGTCCAACATGGACATCAAGCTTCAGAGACACATGGCCAAGAACTACTATATGAGAAAATGGATCAGGAAAAGTCACAAAAAGTGTTCTACAAGACCACATTGCGCTTTTGACTCTATTTTTGGTCATCATTTAAAAATATTTTTTTGACCACATAAAGATGAATTTTGGAAAACCAAAGGAGGTTATTTCTAACGACATACTAAATCACAATAACCTCTTTCAGTTTTTACATAAGTATGATATTTCGGGAAATATTCAACTTTCTTGGAGACCTATTTCAGAAAATAAAATTTTCCAATTTAATTACCTGTTTTAGTCTTTATATTCAAAACTGGTTTTTGACCAAATGAAGATGAATTTTGGAAAAAAAAAGAGGTTTTTTCTAAGGACATACCAAATAATAATAACCTCCTTCAATATTTACACAGGTAGCATATAGTGGGAGATATTCAACTTTCTTGGAGGCCCATCTCAGAAAATCAAATTCTCCAATTTAATTTCTTGTTTTAGTCGTTATTTTTTGGCACATATTTCAAGAAAATGGGAATTAATTTCATAAAAAGGAGAGAGGTTTATCTTAATAACAACCTTATCTACAAAAAACTCTGATATTTTGTTAAAAAAAATTATGGTTAAAAAGTTATATCTCCATCGTTGATCCCTGGTTTTTTGTTGCACTTCTGTCACAGTTGTTGCGCTTTTGGATAGTTTGTTTTCAAATCAATTGTGAAAGGGTTATATGTAGATTTTTTCTTGGATTAGTGACTCCAGCGTGTAGAGGAAATATTTGTATTTCAATTCATAAATTTTTCATTAAAGAACTCATCGAGGAAGGCCTCCAAAACTTGTTTCTCTTCTGCTGCAATTTGTTGCCACCTCCATGTTTTCCTATGATTGTTTCAAAGTTATTTGCATTGTTTTGGATGAAACTGTCATGTTGTGTTACACCTTGTTCTTATGAATGGATTCATGATCTACTTCCCATGTTGAAATTGTCACATATACCCTATACGCAAGGACAAATCCTAAATGATACTGAGTATACCTACCTTGCCCCATTCTATCTTTGCAACTCATCCTTTGGAAACCTTGGCCTAGCTCGTTAGACCTAGATTCTCATCCAGAAAAATCCAAATCAAAACCATACTGAGATAAATACCTAGCCTAATACAGAGCCACTAAACCTTGTTCCTCTATTCATACATGTGTAACACAAATCTGTAGTGAGTTTAACAATGTGTTATTGATCTGTAATTGTCACAAAGAACCAGTTAAGTATACAAAGTCTTCTATAACATAAACATAAAAATGCATAGTAAGATTATAACACACACAATGATGTCAGCAGTATATAATTTAGCATACCAATACAAACAAATTCTGATATAATATCCCAAGACATTGTAAAAAGACAGTATGATATAATTTTGATAGAAATCCTACTTCCTCTTCTCATGGGTTTTTCTATACAAATGGGCAGTGCTTAGCACTTTTTTTTAATCTTAGGAAACTCAACTCCCCCCAGGCCGAAGATATGGAACATCATCATGCCATGAATTAGCAATAGGTATTTACTATTTTGAGAGGGGGGTTAAATTATCTCCTCTTTTATCCACTCTTGGGAGTATCCCTTAGCTCCAGAGATGTTCTGAAATCTGGGTTTGAAAACCATGTTATAGCTTGCTCTTGGCAACTGGTGATGTTTAAACCAATGGTCTCCAACTCTTGGGAGATTCGTGGCTAAGGAAATTGATTCCTCAGAGACCATGAATACAGTGAATAGGAGCAGAGGCAAGATAAGAGTGTTCCATTATTATTTGTTTCTCCATCATTCTCACACAATCCATTCCTCTATCTCGCATTTTATAAGGCATGTAATCATAACTCTATAATGAGCAGTTTGTAACGACAATAAACCAGTTAAGTGGTATGTTAAGGAGATGTACAATAGTTTATAACACACATGAAATTAGCATTTCAAAAATGATTGTTGATGTAATAGCCTATATCATGAAAACAATACCCATAAATTTTTGCAAAGATTTACTTCTTCTAGGTAATGTTATCATTTGTCAACTCATGAACCCCTACCCCACACCTAATTATTGTGACACCTCACAATCAAAAATATAGGAAACCAGTCTAATCTCCCAATAGTTGAATATTTACAGCTTGTTAAGTGTAGAGATAAATTTCACAGATTGATCTGACGAGACGGTTAAAGGATGGCCCCACCTATAGGATAAGAAATCCTATATATAGATAAGAAGAGGTAGGCAAGATATTTTCAAGATAGTCTCAGAGTTAGTTCCCAATGTCAAGTTTATGGATTCAATTAACCTTAGCTTAACCATACAAACTTCATGTTATCTTTGTCTACAATTAATGTCGTACATCAGGACAAATTTAAATTTATTATTTTTTTTTGTCAGATTATCATCCTCTCTAGGTAGAATGTCACGCTGCCAACAAGCTTGTTCAGTACTCCGATGGGTTTACCTAGTCATACCATAGGGCAGTACCCACTGCCAGTAGACCTGTTCAGTATCCCGACGGGTTAGCCTCTTACACCCTCAGAGACTGACCCTCCATCTTTTAAGATTTTAGTATAAGATTTCTTTATGCAAGAGGATGGGAGGACAACTCTGAAAACAACTTCTTCTTTCTTTTTTCAATTGGGATGGTATTTATGTTAGAGAATGAATTTCCATTATGTTACTTAGTGATTGTCCTAATGTAAGGGGTACTTAAGTGGACATGGCCTATCTAAAGATATGATATAATCAAGATATTTAGTGTGTAGTGGATGGTACCATTGAGAAAGAATAGAAAGGTATCTCTAGTCTAAACTCACTTCCGTCTTTTGTAAGTTATTGTGATGTTTCCATGACTAACTGCTAATCATACCTCCTTGTTACTCTTTGATAAAGATACTTTACTCACTTACTCTGGTTTCTTGGAGAAACTGTACGAGAGACCTCTAAGCTTGATGGTTACGGTGTCACTTCCTTATATAGTGTTGAAGGTTTTCAAGAGAAATTGCTTCTTAAAATGCCTTGAGAAAAAGAAGATGAAAATATTTTGAAAAAACATCGCTAACTACAAAAAGTCATTATTCATTTGATACTTAGTAGACAACAAGGTCCAAGTATAACATTGTTTTTGAAGAAAATATTTCTTTTATATTTCCTTGGAATTGTCTACCCTTTGTGATATAAATACCTACAAATATCTCTAAAAATGTTTGTAAAAACCACACTCTAAAATATAATAAACTAATGAGATCAAGTCATAGGAACATGTATCTCATAGTTCTTTTATTAAAAGAAAATGTAAAATGAGGTTGCATTAGAATTTAAGCTAAACTAACAACATGCAGCATTTATTTACTATCCTACCTAAAAAGAAAGGGAAAATCTTTATTCAAGTGTAAGAACTCTTCCAATGCAACCATGTGAGGAGAAAGATAAGGAACATCCTCATATCCATATATGAAAAAATTACCACATTGATTACCTGGATATGAATAACCAACCAACCTACTTGTTTGGGCATCTGAAGGTGTTGAAGAAGAGAATAGTATTGTGGCCTGATGACCTCTTGAAACAAAATTTCAATGTAATCTTGATATTCATCAACAGTAATTTCTATGCTCTCCTTCATCATGCTATGTAGATATTCTTCTTCTTGATGATTGATTTTTGAAGTACATAAAGGATCTACTGAGATGGATGTTGAGAACTCCTCAATATTAGGTCTTAAAGATTTATCTCCACTGGATGTAGTCCATAATTTTTTAGCTTCCTTCACATTTTGGCAAGGAAAATCATTTTTTAGCTCATAGGACCTTGATTCTTCTAATATTTTTGGAGAGGTAGACAAGTTCTTGGCTATTGTCAAGATGTGTTCTTCCTAAAAAGAAGAAATCTTGACTGTTGCTAGGATTTGAGAAAGTTCCCTCAGGCTAATGGTTGCTTCTGAGTTCATCTTGCCATTTGATAAAAATTGGTTCACACAAAGATGATGTCCACAAAGTTATGATCTCCTGATGGTGGTAAGAAAACAAAGGTTGTATTGTTTGGTTCTGCATAAGGATCGAGTGGTCTTGCCTCCTGTCCCACTATTATTGATACTTCAATTTTCTGTTCTATAGTGCTCCTTGTCTTAGTCTCTTCAGAGGCTACTTTAGCTCTTTGGGTTGAGCTAGCTCATGTTGTTCGGTATCGGTCTGGGCGGTTTATAAGTGAAACGTTCCTTCCCCCAAAAAGGTCGGAAGGAACCTTGGTTGAAAGGTCTGATTTAGATTTAATGTATCTACCTTTTGGGTCTCTAGGTCTATTCATGAAATAAAACAAAAACTACCATTGGGTTTGGGGGAACCTTCTATAGTAGATGCGTAGGTTCTTACCTCTCGTCTTAAAGTTCCCCAACCACCAAACTAATGATAAGTTTTATAAATGATTTAATTCCTACCTTGAGACAACTCCCTAGCAACGATACCAAAAATGATGGGTGTTCTATATGCACTAAAAACCCTCAATTAAACTGTCAACCTGGGGTAAGTAAACTTAAAGTTGTAGAAAAATATATGCCAAGGTAGAAGGGTTGGTAGTAGTATAGTCTAACTAAGGAAGTGGCTATCAAAGGGATAATCTAATCAAGCAAAGACTACTAATGACCAAACTCTACTAAGCAACTCAAACTATGCAACCTAGGTAACCTTTGGACAAGGGATCGATGGATAGTTCTAAGAAATAAAATGACAACCCTACCTAAAG
>JZKD02S2269036.1:0-13906 GCA_000966675.3 Picea glauca | reverse complement strand
GGTCAATATTTATGGGAAGATTTTAGGCAAGTTTTCAAGAAGCATTGGGAACACAACTTAATTTCGATACATCATACCACCCATAGGATGATGGAAAGACCAAAAGAATATATCAAATATTGAAAGATATGTTATGTATGAATGTCATTGATCAACAAAAACATTGTGATTTTTTTTTTATCTCTTGTTGAATTTGTGTATACTAATACTTATCAAAGTTTGATCAAGATGGAAAAATTCAAATTTTTGTGTGGTAGAGCATGCAAGAAACTTTTTAGTTAGGATAGGCTAGAGGATAGAGTCCTAGTCGAACCGAAACTAATTCAAGAAATGGAAGAACAAATGAAAATGATTAAGGGAAGATTAAAGGAAGCACAAGATAGACAAAAGAGTTATGTGGATGCACATTGAGTTAATAGAAATTAAGACATAGACAAAGCCCCATTTTATGTGTAGAACCCTTATTAATCCCTAGATATTGAATTATTACATTTGTAATATTATAATTGTATGTAGGCTAGAACCATTCATGTTACCCTTTCATTATAATTGTACCTCTTTGTCTCCTATATATATACCAAGAATACTGCTGTAGGGGCTAGTTGACTAGACCTGATAATTGACTAAGAGTTAGTCGGTCGAATGTCGAAGTTGAAAGCATAAGTCGGTTGAGAGTTTTTTTAACCGATTGACCCAGGCAGTTAAGTAGTTACAACTTCCTAGTAACTGGATATGTAGGTATAAATATACAAGCATGTATCAGAGAAGATGTCTCCATTGTGTTGTATTGATTCATCTATCTAATACAGTTTTTTTCTTTGGGATTCCACTACTTTGTGTATGTCTTCATCTATATGTATATATGTGATTCTATGCTTGATTATGTACTAAACTACTGGTAACACTTCCCTACTTTTCCCTAGATTACAACATTGGTTTCGTTGACGGTAATTCTGAACATGGGCATGCAAAAGATCAAATAGATGATAACTTTACAGGACATATGTGAATGGTGGGAGAGAAAAATTGAAATTACATTAAGAAATACGCAAGAAGAAACAACCTATCGCTCGCAAAAGTACGATCATGATTTTTCTTGGAGACTCACAAAATATTTCTAGAAGCTATCCCATAATCCTTGTTCGAATACATCAACAAATCTGATAATGCGTAAATTGACTCTCGGCGAAAAGTTAACACTCAAACTTAAAAATGAAGGCCAAACGAACCTACATGAGTGGGTTGAAATAATTTCCAAAGATTACATAACAAAACAAGATATTGAGGATCGAAGATCCCTTGGCACAATAAAAGACAAATTCTACACGGATCTACACGATGGATTTTTGTGCACCATCCTCAGACTGCTTCATAAATTTTTGCTTGAAAAAGGAGTAGGCAACATTGTTGAATTATGACCTCAACTTGGTACACCACCACAAAATAGTAACTGGGAAGAGAGAGATGAAAAGTGGGCCGAATTCCTAGAAGCAAGGTGCAAATATACAAAACAAGCCTGGGACTACTTTTTGAGAAAATAAACATGTCCATCTTCATCGACTCTGAGTAAGTCGGGGAAGAAATCGGGGGTTAGATGATCCATGAGATTTCCTAAGAAAAGAGCATACCAGTGTTCATTTGACTGAAGCATAAATGTCTTTGAGAGGAAAAAAATTTACATACAAATGTCCAACATCCAAAAATTAGAGTGGGACAAGAGACAAAAGAAAAGAGAGGAGATTTGTAACCCGTGGAACAACCAGAAGTCGAATAGAAAAATGGTTGGAGAAGATTAGCCTGATAGAGAACATGAATAGTTTGAGTTTGAAAGAAATCGACCAAAGTTGGCAATAACAACAGTCGCGATGATCCCTGACAGAAGTAATGAAGCACAATTGATAGAGGCTAGCATGGGCGCCCATCTACCGAAAAACCAAGCTAAAAGCATGGATTACAAAGAGTCAAGACTGGTGATATGCACTCCTCCTTTTTAATCAACCAACCCTTGAATTAGAGAATTCATGCAACAAAGACTTCAGATTGACGAACAATCTGCAAGATTATGGTATAGAACTGACGAGCATGGGAATTTACGTGACACACTCATTGTCAAGACAAAAATAAATGAAGTCGATAAAATTCTCATTCACATTAAGGATCTCGTAGACCCGACCCCCTTGCCAAATCTCATATCAAGATAACAAAATATATAATATATTATAGTGGTGAACCGACACGTCCGATAGAAAGACGGATCGTCGAATATAAAGACCAAAGTTGTTAGAATGAAGAAGGAACTCATAGAGAAAACAAGAAAAGTTTAATTTTAACATACCATCCGTCAGAAGACTAATCGACAGACAAGTCAACAGAAGTACAACCAACTAAGAATTTGACATCCCATTCGAAAAGTGTGATAAGTCGAGGATCAAAAAAATCTAGTGTTCTTAAAAAAGAATCCATGGGAATCAATAATGTTCCCCTTTATGAAGGAGACGAGGATCCAAGAAGACATTGGTTTGTATGCAAAAAATTATGGGATGCAACAAACATCACAGATGAAGATAAACATATGACACAATTTGGTGCTGCTCTTCGACACCATGCTCTAACATGGTTCATGAATTTCACAGAAACTCAGAACCGGTCAAAATTAGAAATAAAGAGCAACTTTTTATCATTTTTTAAGGTCCAAGATGTTACAAACTTGACCACACAAATAATGAAAGAAATAAATCAATGACCAACTAAGTCGGTTGGTGAATACGACAAAAGATTCAAAGATCTACTTAGCCAAATCCCCTCAACAATCGATCAAAGTATACTAGTACAATGGTATGTAGCCAGATTACTACAATGAATCATAACTCCATTACGACTCTATGAGATAAAATCATGTGAAGACACATTATAGAAAGAACAATGTGTTGAGTTGGACGATGATGACCCATTGACTTCCTCGTCAATAGAAAGGCTAGAAGAAAAAATAGAACATCTATAACGAACCATAAAAAATATAACCTTAAGAAGAAGCGAGTTGTGGTGTACCACATGCTGCGAAGACGGTCACACCAAAGATACTTGCAGCCTCAAATATCAAGTACCAAGAGAAGCAGATGCATGATGCATGCAAGCTGAGACATACTGTAACATATGTGAAACTATAACCAACCATATTGTGCAAGATTGTCTGCACAACTTGAAAAATAGCAAGTAGTGTCATATTTGTGAAATGCATAGCCATAGAACATTCGAGTGTCGACTAAATTCACAAAATATAACAAATGTGAACACGGTCTATCATACATAAGAAATTGATCAGAATAACGACTATGGGAGAATAAATGATTACTATGGTCAAGGCAATCGTGGTCGAGCCTGATTCCAAGGTTGAGGTTGAGGCTGAGGTTAACCCTATTGTTATAATTGCTGGAAAGATGACTACATTAGCCCCAACTACCAAATAAAAGATCAGGTCGACTTGAAATTTTGTAACATTTTTTCCATCGACGATCATTCACTGGAAGACTATCCAATAGTACTTGATAAGATCATGACTAAAAAGAACGTAAAAATCCTACACTCAGTCTCGAAACAAGAAGTGTTAAATTAAAAGAACTTACATATCATTACTAGATAAAGCACAGGATGAGATATTAATAATATCCCCTTACAATATTGACAGCTAAGAAAGTCTAGTTAGTTTCCAAATCCAAACAAATAAGAACAGATTATGAGGGAAGTGCTTAAATTATTCAAAAATTCTAGTCAAGACCAACCAAACAAAGGAAGTCAAAATGAAGACATTGTACAAGAATTTTTATAGCTCCTGAAGGAAAAGCACTCAATCGGTCGATTGTTGGATCTTCTTAATATACTAAGAGAATATAAATAAGGACAAAGACCATTTAAAGATGTCAGTCAAATTTCCTATGAGAATAAAGATTATGACCCATGGGTTGAATTGGAAATCCATGAGGTATTGATTAACCAGGTATTCATCGAATTTGGATCACAAGTAAATATCCTATCTCGGGATAAGTGGATATGGTTGGGTTGACCTTCATTAGCACCAACACTGAATTACCTCGATCTTGTAGAGAAAATATTAATAGAGCCTATAGGTATACTCAGAAACGTCGAAACTCAAATTATGGGTATACCGACACCAATTGACTTTGAGGTAATCGACTTAGTTGAAGGAATGTCGGCTTATGCGAGACTTGTCGGTCGACCATGGGGATGACAAATGAAATCCAATATCTCCCTCGAAAAGGACATAATTAAGTTAAAAGGGAGTGGAAGAGAAATAATAATCCCTTTGGACCCTAATGAAGGGAAACTTTGGACTAAATAATTGGACGAAGATCAAGAAGCGAGATGTCTATACCAAATAATCAATAAACAAAGATATTATGTTGAACCAAACGTGCAAGGAGAAATCTCAGCAGAATATTCCCTGTCGGTTGGACACAATTCCAACTCATCTCTATACAACTGGCAGATAGAAAATTATGAAGCACACTCAAAAGACTGTTGGACCATTGAAGCCATTCCAATTAAATGTCCTAGAACATGCTATTCAATTCAAGAAATACCTATAATGTATGAAAATAGACTTCGACAAACTCCTACACTTATTCCGATCGACAACATGATGAAGAAGTTGCTACGCTACAATGAACAAAATGTTCCATCAACGCATGTCGAGGAAGTGTCTAAATCTATCAGAGAACAAGGCGCAACTCACAGCCTGGTGGAAACCTTCACAGGACAAGCCACAAGATGGTGGGAAACACATTCCACAAGACTACAAACACAAACAACTATATCAACTTACTTTGTAGAATGATTTGGAGAAAATAAACTATCCAAAGGAGTTAACATCCCTATCTTCAAGGTTGGGTACGATTTAGTCGAACATATCCGCCATTGCGAGAATGAATGGCATAGAATATGATATAGATATGAAAGGGTATGGTCGCACATGTTTCCAAACACACTAGATGAAATACCAAATAAATGGTACTAAATCGAAGAAGCATGTGGCCATACACTCAATTAGTTTGACATTAAAGAAACATTTATCAAATAATTCAAATTTATTCAAGAGGAGGAACATCTAAGAGAAACAACACAACAAATTAAAAGATTCCTAGAAAAACCAACACCAGCTATACAAAAGGAAAAAGGGAAGATGACGGTCGACATAGGATCGACATCGACTTGCCACCTTGTTTCAATAGAGAATACTGAAAATACAAAAACACAGAGAATCGATACAGAAAATACAACTTGTCCTGGTCAAAGTTTTCGATGGAAAAGTAACCGCCCAACGATGAAAAAATATGTAAAATCAGTATTAAAAATATATAAGGAAGAAAATGAGGAAATTGAACAACCCGAATTCCCAAAAAACTTCACCAAAATTGAAGAAGAGGATCGGCATCTCGAATAAGAAAAACCACGCGAGTGGATGAATGTTGAAATAAAGACAAAAGAATTCAACATATCAAATGACAATCGACCCAAAATGACACGAGTAGGCGACTATTGGACGGAGAAGGAGACAACCGACATAGTCGGCTTACTCAAAGAATATCAAGATGTATTTGCACGAGACTATAAATATCTAAAAGGACTTGTAGAAGAAATGGGAGAAATGAAAACACATTCTTGAAGGAAAGACGATAAAAAAATGACCTTACAAATTATCTCACAAATACAAGCCCACTGTTCAGAAGGATATCAATGGAATGTTATCAACATGCATCATATATTCAATCGACAAATCAAAATGGGAAAGTCCTATGGTGGTTCAATTGAAGAAGCAGGACCCTAAAAAGTTAATAATTTGTGTCGAATTTAGAGGTCTCAACAAATAAAATTTAATGGATCCATTCCCTACTCCATTCACCGACGAAATAATTAATGAAGTTGTAGTTCATGAATGCTAATCATTCACATACGGATTTTTGGGATACAATCAAGTACCTATAGCTAAAGAACATCAACCGAAGACAATATTTGTTTCTGAATTGCTCCTTCACCTATAAGGTAATGCCATTTGGGATAAATAATGCCCCAATAGTATTTTCAAGAATAGTAGTACAAACATTTCAAGAATACATCTACAAGACAATGGTTGTCTACTTCGAAAATTGGACTATATACAACCTATTCAAAAACTATATACAATGGCTCAGATTAATGCTTGAGTGATGAAAACAAATCCAATTGTCTCTCAATATTTAAAAGTGCATATTTGCCACACCAATTGGCATTCTCTTAGGCCATGTGGTATGTAAGGATGGTGTAAAATTCGACATGGAAAAAATAAAAGTCATCCTCGACTTGAAGCCACCTGTAAATTAGAAACAAATTAAAATCATCCTCGGACATACTGGGTATTACCGAAAATTTATATGCCACTATTTATATATCATGTTCCCAATGGATGAGTTGCTTTGGAAAGAAATTGAGATTATATGGAGTCAATACTTCTAGGATTCATTCACAATTTTAAAGAAGAAACTAGTTGAAGCCCCCATACTAAAATTCCCTGACTGGTCGAGAAGGTTTCACATCCATGTCGGTGCTTCAAATGTCACCACCGGGTCAGTTCTAGTGCAACCATACGACAACACAATTGACCACCCAAACACGTATGCCAGTTAGAAGTTGAATAAAGAAGAAAGGAATTCTTCGACCATAGAAAGGGAAGCCTTGTCGATGATATTTGCTTTGCATAAATTCTGACATTACTTACTTGCAAACCCATTCAATTTTTTTTTATAGATCATCAGGAATTAAAATACCTAGTCAATAAACCTATTCATTAAGGAAAAATCTACCATTGGTTATTACTATTCCAAGAATTTGAATTTGATATAATCGTCCAACCCGAGAAAAAGAATGTTAGGCCCGACCATCTGTCCCAACTCGAGACAGGGGAGGACTTGACTGACATAGAGGATGACCTTCCAGATGCTCATCTATTCCGCATTGAAGAAACACCAAAATATCTAGAAGAAATAATAAAATCCTTGGAGAATGGACGACACTCGAAGATCTCTCAGCAAATAAAAAGAAAGTTTTAGCTCTAAAAGCAACACCATTCACAATCATAAACGAATATCTATACAAAATGGGACCTGATGATGTCTTAAGGAGATGTGTTCTAGAACATGAAAGAGAAGACATTATTGACGAGGCACATCCAGGACCAGATGGGGTCCACTTTCAGGCTGACATGACAACACAAAAGATACTTCAGGAGGGTCTGTGGTGGCTGAATCGGCATAAGGATTGTCGGGAACATGTCAAGAAATGTGATAGTTGTCAAAGAATGGGTTGAACTCTGTGGAAGAATGAATTTCCATTACAGTCAGTCAACCCTAATCGACCATTTGAGATCTAGGGCATTGAATTTGTCGGACCATTTCCTCAAAGAGAAAGAAGAACAGGCACAGAATATATCATCACTATAGTCGAATATGTGACTAAGTGGGTGGAAGTAGAACTAGTTGAAACATGCACTAAAGAGGTTGCAACAAAATTTATTTATGAGAACATAATCACAAGATTTGGATGTCCACTAACACTAATCAATGACTGAGGGACACATTTTGTAAACGAGACAATCCAAGTCCTGCTAATTTTTTTTCTCAATGATCATAGAAGAACAACAACTTACCATCCCCAAGCAAATGATGTTGTTAAAGAATTTAATAAGACACTACATAAATGACTCATTAAGATCTGCAACATCGAGAAGAACGACTAGGATGGAAAAATTCCTGCAGTCTGATGGGCATACATATCTTCTTATAAGCGATCGACTGGACATACTCCCTTTAAAATTGTCTATGGACAAGAAGCTGTGATCCCAATTCACTTCTAGGCAAACTTAGACAGAATAACAGCTATGGCTAAATGCGACCAAGACAGAAGCAGACATGATCATTTTTTCCAATTGAATAAACGAGAAGAAGGAATATTAATAACAATGCACCACCAAGAAGTTCAAAAACAACAACATAAAGCATGGCATGATCGTCATCTAAAAAAGAATGAGATGAAAAATGGAGACCTAGTTCTACTATATGACAACCGTATCAAAGAAAAACCCAGGAAGTTAGAGACAACATGGCTTGGTCCTTATGTTATAGAATATATTCAATTGACAGGTGCAGTTCAACTTCAAACTTTGTTGGGGCATCCATTTAAAAAAGTAATTAATGGTTCCCGATTAAAGAAGTGTAATACATAAAGATGAGGAGCCCTGTTGGCAAATTCTGTAGAAAGTAATGCCAACAGGGACCGACCAAACCTGGAAATATAACAATCCGGTTGAAGTCTATGTAGATTAATAATAATATTAAGAAATAAATCATGTTTTATATTAATAAACTAAAATTTGGTTACAAGGAATTCAGGTACAAGAAGCTGTTATAGGAAAATCCAAGTATTAAAGAAGTTCCAAATCTTGGAAGAAAAAGTAAAGGAAAAGTATAATGGAGAGAGAAAGAATCCCATGGTTATAGCCATAGAGAAAGTGGAAAAAGATGAGATCGAAACATGAATCCTTCTCCATTCTTATGACAAATCCTCATCAAGCGATAGTCGATTGATCTAGGCAGATCCAGATCAAGTGAGTGAGGTTCAAGTGAGCGAAGCCATCATAGAGGGGACTAAAATAAAACAAAAAAATGGAGTAATTATCAAGACCATCGACTAAGGAGAACCAATAATAGGAAACCCGATGATACAAAAGTAGAAGTCGGTCGAACCATGTATCGGCCGCGGATGAACATAGGAGACTTAGACGATCGATCAAGAGAAAAAACTAACCACAAAAATTCTGACTCCAAGAAGGATAGTACATTTAAGACACGACATGAAAGGACCGACGAACATGACAAGAACATTAATGCTCGACGTGATGCAAAATACTGTTGCGTAGCCATTAATATAAATTTGGGTCGAGTCGATACGAATGAAAGCCAAGTGGAAATTATTACAATTATTGTTGAACAAGAACCACATGTGTGCCAACTAAGAACTACCCTAGACGTCGCCTCATATGAATCGAACATGCCACCAACAATTATGACAGAGGTGCGTGAATTTAAGGAACAACTAGCCACATTTAATTCAAATCTCTCTCTCCCACCTATAAATTTGGAGGATGCAAATGACTTCATGTCATTGTTATTTTCTCCCCCGCAGTAGAGTATAGAGCCGACTAAGCAACTGAGTGAACCTGGAACTTCCCCCCACTTGTTGAATACCATTGAATTGGACTTAGATATGCCAAGAATGCGAGGACAAGTCTCTGAGACAGTGGAAGGATCAAGACCAAGAAAAATGTTCGACAGAACAATTGCAACACCATTGCAAATTTGGATGCAGAATATCCGACAGTCGCGACTGGAGGAGATGGATTGGAGAAAGCAATGGAAAATTTTGTTTCATTAATACAACATGTCAATATCGAAAGTTACCTAAGGGATGCATAGGGTTACTACAATTCGGTTTGAAAATTAAGATTATAATGAGCGAGAAAATTGAAGTAAATTCTAAAAGGTAAGTTCATCTTTGTACAACATAGTTGTTTACACATCATCAATAAATCATAAGAAGTAGTAGTGACTAACACTTCCAAGTGAAACCCTGGAAAGGTTGGCATTGACAGGGAAATTAAAAATCAAGACTACCTTGTCAAATTTATATAACCAAAATATTAGGAAAAAGCTACAAATGACATGCAACAAGAACTTGTATCAAAATTCTAGTGGCAAGATTGTCAATTTTTTGCAAATATACCTCTTTATTATCTCAAAAGGATCCCCTATGTTGTGTTTGATATTTCCTTCTCCTTCTCATATTTTCCATGGACACCACTCGTTCAAATGGATTTATTCCTGTGAGGCAGAGTTGTTTGAAGATTTTGGAGTGGGATCGGAAAATATAAAATAGTAATATTAGTTATATTGATGAGGGATAACAATGCATTGGGGAAATTATTGACAATTATCGCCGGGGAGGGTTATTTGTGACCTCAATTTGGCCACTATGACGAGGTTTAGAGGGTGGTTCAAAACCATATTGCAAATGGAATGGGTTGTGAGTAGGCAAATGAAGCAGAAGAGAAAAGTAGGACAAGGGACCTCACTCCATTCCTATTCTTCCAAGCATGCAAATAGAGATTCCACATCTACCAAGTGTCATGAAATCAAGTTGGTCTTGATAACCTTAGGGGTTTACCTTAGGAAAGGTCCAAAAGCCTTGACCAATCAAACACTGGACCTTCCCAAGGTGAAATCCACACACCTCCCATGGAATACATATAGAGATCAATGTATTTGTAGCCATGGTCAATAGGTTAAAGCCCTAAGAGGTTACCAAACATTACTGAATACGATGACAAAAAAACCTTATCGCTTTCAATAAAAATGCCATGGAGACACATGAAGATTATGTGGAGGTGATTGCTAACTGTAGCTAGTTCACACAATGTAGCGTGCTTTTCATTTGAGAGAATGAACAACAGGCTCAACATAAAATACATTATATAAAAAATAAATAAAATAAAATAAACATTAAGCATAAAACTTCTTAATTGAGATATTGAAAAATTATCAACTAAGAAATTGGGTTGGGAATTTAAATGCTCAACTAAGAGAGTGGGTGGAGAATATAAACTCTCCAACGAGAAAGTGAGTGAAGAATCTAAACTCTCACTCAAGAGATGTCTTCGAGAGTTTTTTAAGTTTCAATTTCCAATACAAAAAACAATCTTTTGACTAATAAATTTTTGTGTAGACTAAAACTCTTGGCCAAGAAATGATTAACTCGAGTCAAACTCAGGAAAACTCTTGGTTGAGAAATTCTAAAATTCTCTGCCAATAATTTTTTTTTTACTTTTCTCTCGGCCAAAAAAATAAAATTTGCAATCCTTCTCCATGCCTCACTCCAAAAAGTGTTATCCATCTTTGTGTTCTCACCTGCTTATAAGTTTCATACACACCAATTAGAGTATGTTTAAAGTTAAAGTAAACCAATATTTTTATCGTGAATTAACCTATTTATTTAATGCACCGATGTGCCATATATATAGGCGCACCACTGCACTTCATACAATTTAAGCGCACCAACAAAAATACCTCCACTAAAAGTTTCGATTGTTTTCCTCTGCTATAAACATGCAAGGGGAGAATTGTTTTGGGAGATTTGGAAAAAACCTCCACTAGCCAAACAAATATTTTACCATCCTTCTCCATGCCTCACTCTAAAAAGTGTTACCCATCTTTATGTTTCCACCTACTTATAAGTTTCAGGCGTACCAATTATAGTACGTTTAAAATTAAAGTAAACCAATATTTTTATCATTAATTAACCTAGTTATTTAATGAAACAATGGGGCATATATGGGTGCACCAATGCACTTCATACAATTTAAGTGCACCAACAAATAACCCTCCACTAAAACCTTCAATTGTTTTCTTCCACTAGTAACCTATACTATAAACAAGCAAGGGGGGGATTTTTTTGGGAGATTCCACAAAAACCTCCACTAGAAGAGGTTTTCCTTGTAGCGTCATACACCATTTACCCTAATCTCATGAAGCACCCCCAAACATGGTGTAAACACTTTCGGAATAACCCCTAAAGCTAACATGTTTTCCAATTGAACTGAATACTAACCATACAAGTTAGTGTTATTTAGAGTGTTTTGTAGTGTTGGTTGTTTTATTATTGTTGTTTGTAGATTCATAAAGGAGGCTTTCTCAATTCAATCCACCTTGTCTTGCTCTAGAATTATAATCAATTCACTAGGAATCTTCTTCGAAGGTTCACTTTAGGCTTCTCTCTACATTTCAATTATTTGCATGTTAAGGAAAACAATTAATTTAGTGTTGCTCAACCACACATTAGTATTGTTTATTTTTTGTTTGTACCAGTAGCTCTAGTGAGTTGGTTGAGTTCATTTGACACATTCTTGCACCAAATAACCCATAACGCTTGCCACCTCTCCTCTTCCAAGTGGAATGCCATTTGAATTTAGGGATTTTATTAGTTGGGATGTCTCTACATCCTATTCTAATGAAAGTCATTGATGGAGTTTCATGTCCTCGTCTTCCTCTAGCCTTGGACTCATATTGCAAATGAGTTTATTGTTGGGGTGTGTGGAAGGAGGTAGGGAGTCAATGACCTCACACTCATCCTTCAATGCACTGAGATTCCAATGAAGAAAGGCACCAATTGTCGGGACTACAACTAAGGCGCTAACAAAAACATACTAATGTTGAGATTGAGGGCATCGTGTAATAGTATACATGTGCATAAAGTTACCTAAAAACAACCAAAAAAAAACCAAAAAATAAAACGTTTGCAGTAAGTTTCTTTCCTGAAATATGTAATGATTGTAATAAAAAAAGTATCATCTATGAACGGAAGTGCCTGACAGATTTGCCAAATATATATATTTAGAGCAGAAGAAAACGCTAATAATTCTCTCACCCGAGAGAAAAATTGGCCGCGAGGCTAGAGGGTAACCTTTTTACCCAGAATAGAAAACTCTGAAATTCGTTCTCAGATATCAACTTGGCCAGAGAATTTTCGCACTGCGCTGACGCGACCGATTCAGCGCATACTCCCCATGCCGTCAGAGGTAAAAAGAGAATGCAGGGTGATGGAGGGGCAAAGGTAAGGCGCGCCTCAGTGCCCACGCACTGCAGCTGAAACCCTCACAAACCGCGCAGGTTCGAATCCTGTCATCACAATGAAAATTTCGCAGTCGCATTCCTTATATCTGCTGCCGCTTTGGCGCTTACTACAAACATTAATTCTTATTAGTTAGTGGTCAGATTCGTAGCATTAGTTCGTATTGGTACCCATTGATATATTGCATTCATTCCATTTCTTTCTGACCCATCAATGCTGCATAAGGCCTGTTAGAACAGAATGTATTAATTGCCGCACCCATTCGTTCCTGGTATTAAGAGATCCTTTTCCGAATTGCCACGAATTGGCGCCCATTGATATATTGTATTCATTCCATTTCTTTCTGGCCCATCAAGGCCTGTTCAAACAGAATGTATCAATTGCCACACTCATTTGTTGCTGGTATTAGGAGATCCTATTCCAAATCGCCGTGAATTGGCTGACATAGATATATTGTATTCGTTCCATTTCTTTCTAACCCATCAAGGCCCGTTCAAACAGAATGTATTAATTGCCGCGCTCATTAGTTCCTGGTATTAAAAGATTCTTTTCTGAATTGCCATGAATTGGCGCCCATAGATATATTGTATTCATTCCATTTCTTTCTGAATTGCCATGAATTGGCGCCCATTAATACTACACACGGCCTGTTCAAACAGAATGTATCAATTGCCACACTCATTTGTTGCTGGTATTAAGAGATCCTTTTCCAAATTGCCATGAATTGGCGCCCATTAATGCTACACACTGCCTGTTCAAACAGAATGTATCAATTGCCACACTCATTTGTTGCTGGGATTAAGAGATCCTTTTCAAAATTGCCATGAATTGGCGCCCAAAGATATATTATATGCATTCCATTTCTTTCTAACCCATCAAGGCCTGTTCAAACAGACTGTATTAATTGCCGCACTCATTCGTTCCTGGTATTAAGAGATTCTTTTCTGAATTGCCATGAATTGGCGCCCTTAGATATATTGTATTCATTCCATTTCTTTCTAACCCATCAAGGCCTGTTCAAACAGACTGTATTAATTGCCACACTCATTTGGTGCTGGTATCAAGAGATCCTTTTCCAAATTGCCATGAATTGTTGCCCATAGATATATTGTATTCGTTCCATTTCTTTCTAACCCATCAAGGCCTGTTCAAACAGACTGTATTAATTGCCACACTC
>JZKD02S2269025.1:9504-26262 GCA_000966675.3 Picea glauca | reverse complement strand
GCAGGGATGATGTCTATGCTAGATGGGTTCTCGGGGTACAACCAAGTCTTACTCAAAAGGGAAGACCAACTCAAAACTGCATTCACTACACCTTGGGGAACTTTTATGTACTTAAGGATGCCGTTTGGTCTTATGAACGTTGGCGCCACTTTTCAGAGAGCAATGGACTTTGCCTTCAGAGACCTCATACAAAAGATCATAGAAATTTACCAAGATGACCTTACAATTGTGTCCAAGGATAGGAAAGACCATCTCTCCCACCTTAGGATTGTTTTTGAATGATGCAGAAAGTACAGTATCTCACTGAATCCTAAGAAATCTGTCTTTGGGATCGAGGAAGGAAAACTGTTAGGACACGTGGCCTCACAGGGAGGAGTCTCCATTGATCTTGAAAGAGTCCAATCGATAAAGGATGTCCGCCCTCCGGCCAACAAGAAAGCTTTGCAATCTTTTCTCGAAAAAATCAACTTCATCCATTGATTTGTGCCAAATTTTGCCGAGAGGATAAAACCTTTGAGCGCTTTGCTGAAAAAGGATGTTGCTTTTAGGTGGGGAGATGAGACCAACAAATCCTTTGAAGACATCAAGAATGCTATCTCCCAAGCCCCCGTCTTGATTAGTCCTGATTTCTCGCAGGATTACATAATATTCTCATTTGCATCCCAGGATACTATTGCAGAGGTCCTGATGCAAAAAGATGTTGATAACTATGAACACCCTGTGGCCTTTATGAGAAAAGTCTTAAGAGACTCAGAGTTAAACTACTCCATCACAGAGAAACAGGCCTATGCCTTGGTCAAGTCCCTCAAACACTTCAGGAACTATATCGGTTACAATAAAATCAAGGCTTATGTCTCGTACCCAGCTGTGAAGGACATTTTATCACAACAAGACTGCATGGGTACTCGAGGGAAGTGGGTTTCCAAAATCCAGGAGTATGACTTAGAAATAAAACCCGCCAAGATAATAAAGGGACAATGTTTATCCCAAATGCTAACTGAGAGCAATCAAGAAGCTATACAGATGGGAGAGAGTGAGCAAGTAAATGTAATGATCAGTGAATTAGAACATGACGAGTGGTATTCCGATATCATTACCTATCTAAAAAACTTGTCTTGCCCTGATCACTTAGTGGACTACAAGAGAAGGGCTTTGAGATTGAGAGCTATGAAATACTGCTTGAATGAAGATGGACTTGGCTGGAAAAATCCTGATGGTGTTATACTTCGATGTGTGAACAAGGAAGAGGCAAAGAAGATATTGGAAGAATTGCACTTTGGACATTGTGGTGGACATTTTGTTGCTTGTACCACTGCCCATAAGATTTTGAGGGCTGGCTATTATTGGCCAACGCTTTTCTCAGACACTTACCAGCACGTCTGATCTTGCCAACCTTGCCAGTACTTCTCTAGCAAACCAAAACTCCCAGCACAACCCTTAAAGCCTGTGGTAATAGAGGCACCCTTTCAGCAATGGGGTTTGGATTTTATTGGTGAATTTAAAGACAATTTGAGTAATGGCTACCGATGGATCCTAACAGCTATAGACTATTTCACTAGATGGGTCGAATCTATTCCCACCAAGAAGGCCACTGAGGAAGTAGTCATGAACTTTTTGGAAGACCGAATCATAACTAGGTTCGGTGCCCCTTCCAAGATCACTACAGATAATGCCAAAGCTTTCAGCTCTTATGCCCTCGTGGAATTTTGTTTCAAATATGGCATTACCCTATCCCATTCCTCCAACTACTACCCACAAGGAAACGGATTAGCAGAATCAACCAATAAAAACCTCATGAATATTCTGAAGAAGGTTGTTGGAGAGAATAAAAAGTCATGGGACAGCAAAATAAAATGCGCAGTATGGGCAAACCGAATAACAACAAAAACCTCCACAAGAAAAACTCCTTTTGAGCTGGTATATGGACTTGAAGCAAAGCTTCCTATGAACCTCCAGATCCCTATCCTTCATTTTTCTCAACAATACACCACAGATGCAGAAGCAATCCAAGGAAGGATCAATCAGCTAATAGAGCTATAGATGAGACAAGGAGAAGTGCCTTGGGTCAAATGACAAAAAATCAGGAAAAGATGAAGAACACCTTTGATCATAAAGCCAAGGAAAGAAACTTCACCAAAGGAGATCTTGTACTACTGTGGGATAAGAGAAAGGAAAAACCTGGTATGCACAAAAAATTCGACAGTCTGTGGGGAGGCCCTTATAAAATCATGAGTTGTGCAAGTACGAATTCTTTCAACTTAGAGACCATGGAAGGAGAAATCTTGAAGCTGCCAGTAAACGCTTTGCATATCAAGCGTTACTACCCTCCAGAGACTTGACTCCACAGGTAAGTATAGGTAGGTAGGCATTTTCCATGTATTATACCATTTGCAA
Source organism: Picea glauca (assembly GCA_000966675.3). Lineage (NCBI taxonomy): Eukaryota > Viridiplantae > Streptophyta > Pinopsida > Pinales > Pinaceae > Picea > Picea glauca. The sequence continues at coordinate 23,868 of JZKD02S2269025.1, read as the reverse complement.
TTCATGATAGTTTGCTTCCTCACTTGGATATTGATTGTTTTATTTCAGTTATATACATATATATTTTGCGGGGTGACGATACCACCCCACCCTTGTTGTTGATGTCTTTTCTTGAGTTTGAGCAGGTCTGCAGGTTATGCCAGAGATGTTGAGGTTCTCATGTGCTCTACGGTGAGCACATGTCCCCGAGTTGGAGCCAGATGTTATCCCCAATTTCTAGGGATAACTAGGAGATTATGTCTCGAGGCCCACAGGTCCTAGACATGCAGTAACGAGAGTAGGATTGACCTGAGTATGGCCCTGGAGGGCCCATCTTTCTTCTCTTTCATCAAACTTGTCTTGTCAGCAGCAGCAGCATCCATCACCTTCGACTTGGACTTGTATCGAAGAAGACTCTTGCTCCATGAGGTAATTGGTCCAGGTATCATGGTATGTGTCATTTTTTATCATTATGACCTTTAGATATATGCATCAAATTCCTTTTATNTGACTGAAGATGGACTTGGCTGGAAAAATCCTGATGGTGTTATACTTCGATGTGTGAACAAGGAAGAGGCAAAGAAGATATTGGAAGAATTGCACTCTGGGCATTGTGGTGGACATTTTGCTGCTCGTACCACTGCCCATAAGATTTTGAGGGCTGGCTATTATTGGCCAACGCTTTTTTTAGACACTTACCAGCACGTCCGATCTTGCCAACCTTGCCAGTACTTCTCCGGCAAACCAAAACTCCCAGCACAACCCTTAAAGCCTGTGGTAATAGAGGCACCCTTTCAACAATGCGATTTGGATTTTATTGGTGAATTTAAAGACAATTCGAGTAATGGCTACCGGTGGATCCTAACAGCTACAGACTATTTCACTAGATGGGTCGAATCTATTCCCACCAAGAAGGCCACTGAGGAAGTAGTCATGAACTTTTTGGAAGACCGAATCATAACTAGGTTCGGTGCCCCTTCCAAGATCACTACAGATAATGCCAAAGCTTTCAGCTCTTATGCCCTCGTGGAATTTTGTTTCAAATATGGCATTACCCTATCCCATTCCTCCAACTACTACCCACAAGGAAACGGATTAGCAGAATCAACCAATAAGAACCTCATGAATATTCTGAAGAAGGTTGTCGGTGAGAATAAAAAGTCATGGGACAGCAAAATAAAATACGCAGTATGGGTAGACCGAATAACAACAAAAACTTCCACAGGAAAAACTCCTTTTGAGCTGGTATATGGACTTGACGCAAAGCTTCCCGTGAACCTCTAGATCCCTATCCTTCGTTTTGCTCAACAAGACACCACAGATGCAGAAGCAATCCAAGGAAGGATCAATCAGCTAATAGAGCTAGATGAGACGAGGAGAAGTGCCTTGGGTCAAATGACGAAAAATCAGGGAAAGATAAAGAACACCTTTGATCATAAAGCCAAGGAAAGAAACTTCGCCAAAGGAGATCTTGTACCACTGTGGGATAAGAGAAAGGAAAAACTTGTTATGCACAAAAAATTCGACAGTCTATGGGGAGGCCCTTGTAAAATCATGAGTTGTGCAGGTACAAATTCTTTCAACTTAGAGACCATGGAAGGAGAAATCTTGAAGCTACTAGTAAACGCTTTACATATCAAGCGTTACTACTCCACAGGTAAGTATAGGTAGGTAGGCATTTTCCATGTATTATACCATTTGCATTTCATGATAGTTTGCTTCCTCAGTTGCATATTGATTGTTTTATTTCTGTCGTGCACATATAATATATTGCGAGGTGGCAATACCACCCCACCCTTGTTGCTGATGCCCTTTTCGAGTTTGAGCAGGTCTGCAGGTTATGCCAGAGATGCTAAGGTTCTCATGCGCTCTACGGTGAGCACATGTCCCTGAGTTGGAGCCAGATGTTATCCTCGATTTCTAGGGATAACTAGGAGATCATGTCTCGAGGCCCACAGGTCCTAGACATGGAGTACCGAGAGCAGGATTGACCTGAGCATGGCCCTGGAGGGCCCATCTTTCTTCTCTTTCATCAGACTTGTCTTGTCAGCAGCAGCAGCATCCATCACCTTCGGCTTGGACTTGTATCGGAGAAGACTCTTGCTCCATGGGGTAATTGGTCCAGGTATCATGGTATGTATCATTGTTTATCATTATAACCTTTAGATATATGCATCGAATTCCTTTTATTTATGACGACTGCTTGGATCTTACATTGACCCACTTGACCATGATTGAGGGGATTGACGGGGTGTCTTAGCAAGCCCGTACCCATAGGTTTTGGTTTATCACTTGGCGGGTTTTCTGAAGAGCCATCGTCCACTCCCATCATATAATCATTTTTCATCTTGTCTCCCGCTCATCTACCCTTTTCCCTTAGTCCGGGCATTAGGATGACATGTTGCAGGGTTGCACCTTATCTAGTGGGAGGAAGGGGNATATACCCTTAGGCACTGATCTTAGACACACAACGTTGAAGTGATAGTGCTCAAACCAACTCTCAAAACTTTAAATTTTGAAACCCTAACTAGGCTGACGTCACACTTGGTTATTTCATCTTGATGCAACATCTTTGAATGATAAGCAATTAGATGATGATTGAAAGCATTTATTGAGTAAAAGTTTGATTAGATACATTGTTGATTACATCATCTCAATAGTTATTGATGAAATAATACTTCTCCATTACTATATTGATAAAACGTTGATCTCATTAATACCTGTTGTTTCATTGCTCATATATTGATGTCAAATAATTACATGAAGTACTAACCCACTGATATATAGCCTGCATACATATTATCTTGTTATTGTCTTGTTCCGGGCGGGTGTTCTATTTTGGGCATACACTTCTTTATTGGTTGATTAGCCGGATTATCTGACCATTGGTGGTAACCTGTGAGGAGGAAACTTTGCCTTGATCTTTATACTCTGGCCTCTTCAAAACCCCAGGTTGTCGGGGACGTCTCCCTTGGGTTAACCTCCCTAAATAGAAAGAACCTCCCTATTGAGGTGACATTGGGTGGGGTAGGTTCCTGTTACGCCAGTTTGGCCTCTATCCTTTAGCTTTTTTGAGCTAGCTACAAACTGTGCGATAACAGGGCCCTAAAGAGTTAGACAAGATGGCATAATTTCCAAAGTCATCTTCTTTATACTTTAATTCATTTCTGGGATTCCTTGGGTCGTCTACATGATACCTTCTTTCAAATTCTTTGTTCAACTTAAACATGGCCTCATCTGGAGTGGGAATGTTGGCATAATTTAAATCCATTTGTATATTACCCCCCAAATCTGCAGTTGCTTTTCTTGAAAGCAACATACCCCAAGCATCTGGTACATCGATCACTACTATGTCCATTTCTATTAGAATGTCTGGGAAGACAGCCAAATATACTTGTAAGCTTTTAATCAACCCATGCACCTTAATTATTTTACTATCCATGGCACAAATGTTATGGTAAGGCCTTGAAATCCTTAAATTTAACTTCTCCATTACCTTCTTAGTCATAACATTTGAACTTGCTCCAGAATCAAGCATGCAATTGTGGAGGAGATGGTTGTTCACAAGTAGAGAAAGGAAAAATGGTTGATTATTTTCATTTCCCCTATCCCAATTTTGCAAAATCACAAGTGCGTCATGGTAAGCTACAGCTAGTGGCCTGTCAGTAGTGTTCTGAGGAGGATATTCTATAGCTTTGAGTAGTTTCCCCTTTTGAGATGGAATCTTCATAATTTCTGCTACAGGGACCAACATTTTTGACTTATTCAACCATCCCCCTAAGTCAATATTTAATTATGTATTTGTAGGAACAATTGATTTAGGAGGGGGAGGAGGTACCTAAGGAACACTTGCTTGAGGCTTATCTTGATTCTTGGCTCCATTTCTTTGGTAAGTAAAGCCTCTATATCTAGCCATATCTAATACTTGCTTGGGAGTAGGCTTAGGGCCAACATTTTCTGTTGCTTTGTCCACAACGCCATTCATGCAATTTACATCCATACCATGCTCTGTTAATTCCATCCATTCATTCATGCCAACATTATATTTTCGACCACACATGTTAACTTGTTTATTTTCCGACTTAGAGGACCCTTCTTCATCACAAATTTCAAGGAAGATTTGGCAAGTTGATTCTTCATGAAATTCAACCATCCCCCTAAGTCAATATTTAATTATGTATTTGTAGGAACAATTGATTTAGGAGGGGGAGGAGGTACCTAAGGAACACTTGCTTGAGGCTTATCTTGATTCTTGGCTCCATTTCTTTGGTAAGTAAAGCCTCTATATCTAGCCATATCTRATACTTGCTTGGGAGTAGGCTTAGGRCCAACATTTTCTGTTGCTTTGTCCACAACGYCATTCATGCAATTTACATCCATACCATGCTCTGTTAATTCCATCCATTCATTCATGCCAACATTATATTTTCGACCACACATGTTAACTTGTTTATTTTCCGACTTAGAGGACCCTTCTTCATCACAAATTTCAAGGAAGATTTGGCAAGTTGATTCTTCATGAAATTCCCCACAATGCCTACAATATGGGATAACTTGGTAATCAACCAAGTTAGTAGACTCAAAAGGATTTGGTGTCCTTTGCTCTTGAGGTGTAGGTTTCTTTGGCCACTTATCATTTGGCTTATGATGAGGTATACTATATTGAGCCCTATCCATGTCTATCAACCTATTTTGCATGGTTGTCATCTTATTAACATGGTTAATCTTTATTTGTTTTATTTGATTAGCCTGGTTAACCTCCATTTGCTTTATTTGATTATCCTAATTAACCTCCATTTGCTTAATTAATTGAGCGAGCTCCTTTATGCCATCATTAGAATACTTTTGATTTTCCACTTTCTTCTTCTTCTCCTCATTAGGTTTGTAAGAAGTTCCCCTTGAGAAACCAAGAAGATTTGACTTTCTAGCATCTTGCATATTCTTATCTATTTTGATAGCATACTTTTGTGCATCCCTTAGAGTTGTTGGCTCTTTATCCCTCAACTGATATCTGATTTCACCCTCAAAGGCTTCCATATAATGAATTAAGATTGAGGCATCAGGAGGCTTAATAGTTTGAGGGAGGCTTTTAACTAAGTCATTAAATCTCTTATTGAATTCCTCCATTGTTTCATTTTCCTTCTTTTGACTAGAGTTAAGGGAAACCAATAAATGACGGGCTTCCTTCTGATCACCCCATCTTTCATTGAAGGCTTTCTGGATTTCTGCCAAGGTGCTAAATTTGTCATCATCTTGTTCCATGAACCAATCTAAGGCATCCCCTTCCAGAGAATACACAAAAAGGGTCATCTTCACATCTTCATAATTGTGGCAATTACACCATTTTAGGACGCACATGTTGAAATTCAGGATGTGAGACTTGGAACTAACAACATTGTTTCCCTGAAAAGCAGGCAATTTCTCAATAACTTTGTCAGGAATAGGATGAGGATAACCTTGAATATTATCAAACTTACACGGCCTCAATGGATCACCCATAGTCTTTGTAATATAGTGGTCAGTATTCTCGCCTGTCACGAAGGTGACCCGGGTTTGTCCCTGGCAACGACGCCAAATATGTTGTCGTCCTAATACACACCTAGAAGCGTGGAGAAGTCTCCAACCCACTTGGTGTATCCTTGGAGGCACAAACTTAAGTCTAAACTCACTATCACCTCGATCTAGACTCCTTCCGTCTAGGCTCACTCCTAGGGAAGCCAAGGGGGGTAGACCCTATTAAACTATGTGAAGTTTTTAGTAAAGTTCTAGGAGTTAATTGATTTATTGATTAGGGAGACTCAGCTCAATGACAAGCAATCATGCAGATGCAATGTTTCAATGACAAGCAAACCTTCTACTTAACAAGACAAGAATTAGACCAGTGCCTAAAGATTATCCAATCCCAATTATTCCAATATACACAAAAGAGATATATATACACAAAGAAAGATATTTCTACAAGAATGAAACAAATTTACAAGATATCTACACAACGAATTGAAAGACAACTTTATATTTTTAAAGAATTATGCTCAAATGAATAAAGAATACTTGAAATGAAAAGTACTTTAAAATAAATATTCACATGAAATAAAATTGCTAAAAATGAACCTGCTTGAAAGTAAAAGAATAGCAAAACTTGAAATGTAGATGTTGTGAAAAGTGTTTAGGTTACTTTTAATATATTTTTAGGTCTCTCTTTGAATTAGGGGCAATTAGATGTGAAAGTTGCAAGCCTAAGCTATGTTACTACCCCAAATCCTTATCCCTTCAACCAAGAGAAAGGGTTGGGTGCTCAATAAGGGAACAACAAGGTTCCCCTCTAGCTTTGCAGGTCTAATCCAAGATGCTTGGGCGCTCAACAAGGAGGACACTTAGTGTCGTGAAACCGTCCCTGGCTTCAACCCCTTTTAGCCTCCCAAGTCACCCATTTTTAATGGTTTTAGAAATAATAGAAATAGGTGCCTAATTAGACTAGCCACACAGTCCTTTGCCATTTCTTGTTACCCAAGATCCACAAAGTGGCAAGGGGAGGGAATACGAGGCAAGAATTTGATTACTTTGCCAAAAAAAAAAAAATCTAACTAGCCATCACAATATTGCAAGGGTGGCAAAGCCACTCACATGCAAGGTGTGGGAACAAATGAATAATTGAAATAACTTGAAACCAGTGTTGAAAAAGTCGGCGAGGGTCCAGAAAAAATCGTTTCGAAAAACCACGACAAACATTAAAAAATACAAAATATATTCATTTTTTTCAAAATTTTAAACATATAAAGCAACAACAACATCAGATAAACACATTGGCACATAAATATGGAGAAATCACTGATATATATAGTCACTAGTGGATGCCAAATAAAAAATTATACATCAAAGTCGATATTGAATGTTGAAGGGCCTCTCCAATACAAAATGACATCACATATATAATTATAAAATGTATCTCATGATTCATCATCATGATGGAGTCTGTAGATGTTTGATATACAATGACAAATGAAACAAAACTAGCAGCTAGCTATCAAATATCAATGTCGGCCTCCACATCTCCCCCTTTTATGAGAAAAGATAAGGGGTTGTTTGTCAGGCTTGCCCCTGACAGTAGAAGGCCCTGTATCTGATAGTGGATGACCATTGGTGTGTGCAAGAGTAGGTGTATCAATAAGTGTAGAAGGTTGTGCTGATGTTTGCACATCACCTTCCATGATGTCTTTAGGCCACTCTTCCTATGAATGGAGGGATTTAGATACATACCTATGAATGGAAGATTCAACACCAGTTGGCAAATGAAATTGAACCCTTGCTCCACTTAGAAATCCTTGATGGAAATGATGATGGTTGTTAAGTTGCCTCCACAGTGATTGAGGAAGACCACAAACCCTTCTCCTTCCCTCTCCACAAGCAAAAAAACACAATTGTCCAAACAAAAAACCAAAATGCACCCTTATGCCTGCGGGTTCCCTGCATCCGACGACTTTTTGGTAAAAGTCGAGACTTTTTGGTAAAAATCGACGGTTTTTAGTAAATGTCGAGACTTTTTGAAAATACAAAAAAATCGCGATTTTTTCGAGAGTAAAAGTCAGCTCGAGGTAAAAGTCGCGACTTTTACAAAAAGTCGCGAAAAATCAACGATTTTTCAACACTGCTTGAAACAGATTGAATGAACAATCTAGCCACACAACTTTTCCTTAAGGACAAAGGTGGGCAAAATAAAAAGAATTTGCAAACCTCACAACTATGGCACAATGTGGAGGGAAAGGCTACCGATTTTGTGCCAAGGTGGGTAAATAATTTGGAAATAAATTAGAGCAAGCTAACACTAGCCACTCAACCTTCTCTTTGTGGGAGAAGTGGGGCAAACAAATTAAGCAAAACAAAAAATTAAATTCCTAACTAGCCAGCACGATTTTGCAAGGGTGGAAAAGCGACTCACATGCAAGGTGTGGGCATAAACAAAGCTTGAGAATAATTTACAATTTACAACTTATGAAAATGATAAAAGAATGCAAGTCCAAGAGACTCTCTTGGGCTGCTTACAATGATTTGGAAAGCAAGAAGAGGGAGAGGGTTTTGCACCAAGGCCTTTGGATGCTTTCTTGAGCTCCTTGTGGCCAAAATTGGGCAGCACCTCCCCTTAGACTGGCAAAAACCTGCAAAAAACAGCAAGTAAAGTGTGCTGGAAATTGCTAGAAATCACTTCAAATGAGTTAGTAGTTGTTAGTATCTAAAACAGAAAATTTATACTAAAAATTTGAACATAAAACTTGATGAGATTGTAAGATTTAGAAGAGAAATAAGGGCAGAAATTATGTAAAAGAATGTTGAGATAATATTAGAATTAATAGTGAAGAGAAATGAATATATTGGAGTCCTCTCTTCCAAGCTTTGGTACCCTGCAAAGTTGTAAATATTTGCTACACAATGAGGCAATAAAGTGAGTCATTTAAAATGATCTACAAACTACTTTGCAAACTCAAAGAAAAACAACTCACATAGATCTACAACAATACTACTATAGATCTATCCCCAGCAAAATACTTTGTTTGGAGTTTTTCACATAAAACAATGTGAGCAAAATAAATACAAATTGCAGAAATATTACCTCACAAGAACACCATACAAGAACACCAAGAGTACTCCAATAGAACACCACAAGGACACCAAGAGTTCCTCCAAAGCTTCACTTCTATTATTGAAAAGAGTGGCTGCAATATGGCAGCAATATTACAAAAGTGAAATTCAAATGGGGAGAGAGCAAGAGAGAGTGAGGAGAAAATTGGGCAGCATGGAGTTTCTATGAGAATAGATGAAAAAAGGAGGAGAAGAGCCTTTATTTTAAGGGAGAGAAGCAAGAGAGACCCCCCTTGCATGTTCTCCAAGTGGCACTCATGCAAGAGGGGGGCTCCACTAAGGGGCGCACACCATAGAGAGAGGGGGGCGCACTTTAGGAGAGGGATCAAATGAATGAGGGGGTGGAACTCCCTTTTCCCTTGTCTAAACACTCAACCAAGCACCAAGGGGGGCGCCCAAGGTGTGGGGCCCTCTCAAATTTTGATTTCTTACATTGGCCATACACTCATGAAGAGGGGGGTGCCCCTCTTGCTAGGGAAACTCGACAACTTAATAAAACTTGACTTGTGGGGGTCCTTTCTCACCTTAGAAACTTTTCCTAACTTAGGAATGACTTTAGGAAACATTTCCCCCTTCCTTTTCTTGACTTTAGTCACTTTTACAAAATTTGGCATTTTTACCTTAGCCAATTATTTGCTGGTTTTTTACTGACTTGGACTCCTCATGGGCAATGACCTAGCAAAACTTGACCAATTGAGATGAAACTTGGTCCAAGGGTGTAGGGAGTCATAAGACATTTGATTTGAGCAGTCATACCCCTATACAAAATCCACAAGGACCATTTTTTTACATTTTACATCAAAATTAATTAAACATTTTCAGTTTACGGAAATTTTAATTATTAAAAAATCCTATCAAAACTTAACGGAATTCCGCAAGATTCTAGGAGATGTCTAGCATGGTCATATACAACACTTTCAGCGCTTGGTCACCTATTGGGATCGATCATTAGAATGTCTTTCACCACTTTGGAGGAAATTTGAGTAAAAAACTCAAGTAATTAAAACCGTTGGAAAAGCAAAATTAATTACCCAAGGAAAAAAACACTCGATGAAAGGACTTTCCTAATGATAAATTCTTGGGCCACTAAATCATTACAACTTGACCCATGCTAACATGTTACATTACAAAATTTTCCCACCTAGGGGAGCGGACATTCCATGGAGAGAGAAAGAAATTCTAGGGGCAGAATTGCCCTGTTGAGCCATAGGTCTTCAAACTTGTTGTACAACAAGGTACATATCTTCATGGTACATGACGTTGGCACCTAGTCGAAATACATGGTCAACAATGTCATTTCCCCATTTCCTAAAAATTTTAAAGTTCCTTTTCTAAAACTTGGACCAATTTGGGAAACCGAAACCATCTCCATGTTTCAAGTGAGTTTGGGTCATTGGGAAGGGAATCTCTATGTATCTATGAGGAATGACAGAGTACAGAATATGCTGGTAGGATCACAACCAACAACCAAGTTTTTTGGGATACAATGATGAGGTTAGGCAGACAATTTCTATAGTAGAATGGCAACCACAAATTATGCATTTAATCTATGTGGCGGTGCTATCAATTTGAGCGAAGGCAGTAGACTATGGCATTGACATGAATGAAAGATGAGTACATGGTAACTGTTAACAAATAAGGAATGTAAGGTTGTGGTTTCGCTGCAAAAGCTATGAAGTGACAAAAAAGTTACAGATGGGAAGGCCCATGGCAGTGCATTGTGACAATCAAAATGCAGTGGCACTAGAAAAGAATCCCACTTATCATGCCAGGTTAAAACAAAAACATTCAGTATCATTTCATCAAGGAAATGATAGGATCTCATAAAGTGTTGTTGGTTAAGTGCAAGGCTAAATAGATGGTTTCTGACTCAATCATTATGCCTGTGAGTGGTGATAAATACAAGTAGTGCAGAGAACCATGGGAGTCTGAAAAATGATCTGCTAAATCACTGTTATTAAATCTGGTCGATGGAGGAAGAGTGGTAACTGATCAACTGGGGGATTGTTAATGTGTGGTGACTAGTTAAGTCATCCTTGGATAGGTTGAAGAGACTGACCTTGGTCAACATGTATTCTCAAGATTCAGAAAAGATGGCACATATCAATGGAGACTGAGACAAGTCGATGAAGTCATGGTCTGTGTGACCAACCAGAGACGACCCAATATTGGGCTAGGAGAGTATGCTCAAATCCGTACAAGCAGACTAAGATCCAGATTCTAGGGGCTACGAGCACAGTATAGCTGAGGTTGCATTTAAAAGGTGTTCAGATCACCTTGATGTATAAATACACATAAGCGATTGTATAATAAACTTTAAAATGTGTCTTGATGTCCTAAACACAAGATGTAAGTTGTAACACAGATTATTTTTTGCTTGTCCTGGTATAGAATAATGAGGACAGTGATTTTGTCCTAAAATCATCTATGTATCTATGGATATGCATTATGTTTGTATTTAAATTGTGTTACATGTTTTGCCCAAATGTATATTGCTATTCCACTACATACATAGATCTATATTAATGTGATGTTATGATGTCAATCTCAATCTAGTTAATATTAGATCACATTGAAGTAATTTCTGACATATGACATTAGAGTTAACATGCGGTTGTTAGAGCATGTTAAATACTAAGAAGAAGCTTATTTGTCTAACTATAAATGAATTGCAAACAAAGCCATCCTTTCAAAATGTCAAAATATACAAACAGAAATTACGGAGTAAAAGGAAAAAGAAAACTCACCCATTATTATCCTCATCCTCTATCATTACCAACTACTGAAATAAAACTCAAAAAGCTAGAGTGTTGTAGACTTACGATCAAAAAACCATTCTTCACAATCTTTATTATTACCAGAACCAATCATGTACTGTGGCCGAAATGTGCACCAACTGTTGAAAGACAAACTCCTAAGGTAATCTTCGACAGCTACATGACTAGCATCTGCCTTCACAATATCCTGTCAAGAAAAAATAAGTGTTTTCTTAGAATAATGCATTTTAGAGACTATTCATTTGTAGTTATCATACGTGTTTTCTTAGCTTAAATTAGTTGTGATTCTAAATATCCATAAGTGAACCTTTTGTCTATGTGAAACATTCTCCAACATAAGAACAATACAGTCGTACAAGTCGAGGGATGAAAACCACCTAATAGTAACAAAGATTTCTTTCAATTACAATTAGGAATTTAAATAAGATACAAGAAGAGAGTGGGTTTAATTGACCCTTTTTGCTATGCTGAAAGATGCAAAAACTACTTATACGAATAGTGAAAAGCAAACTGCTTTTATGTTGCTAGCCAGGTCTGCTTTTATGGATAGTTATCTTCTTTTGTGAGAAAGCTCTCAAAATAAGACGACATATTCTAATTGCAGGTTAAGGAGAATAGTATCCTATAGATCTTGCTTTGTTAATGAGGACCAGTGTTGCACGAAGAGGGAGCGTGGGAAGCATCATTTTATAAAAATCCTCAGAAGCAAAGCATCCCGGAAGTGTCTATATTGCGTCCATATTGAATATAAACACAATATATATATATATATATATATATATATATATATATATATATATATATATATTGTGTTTATATTAAAAAAAAACATGCAGAAAGACAAATTAGTTGCAGAATATATGAAAACATGCATATTTGTACATCAATATAGATAGAAATGGCATCCATAGTACATCAATGATTAATCATTTGAGGCTTGAGCATCAACCATCTAGATTCTAGCAATTACAAACTTACAAACCAACATACAAATTTTTGAGCCATATTGATATAATAGAAAGTAGACCATAAACTTATGAAATGAAATTAGATATCCAACAACTGTCGACAATAACATGAGTCATGACCAAATAGTTATGTTTACAAAATAGGCCATCTACACTGAAGTATGAAGACTGAAAGGTCTAAAACAATAAAGTTTAAAGTTTAAACTCAGCTAGTTGCTAAATACTATGAATCTATCATCGATAGACTATGACATAAAGTAATGAAAAGGGAGAATCGTCAAACAACTATCCCATCCTCCTTCCACCACCACAACTATTGTGTGGTCCTCCACGTGGTGGTAGTGCAGAAGTAGATGCAGATGGCCCTAGTGTTGTAGTTGGAATCCTAGACATGGGGACCACGCCATAGATGGGGGTGGCATCTCAACATGATCATCATCATCCAAAATAACACTCTCCAATTGCTCTAAAAGCAATACTCCATCCTCCAAATTATCCTCCTCTGGATTCTTGTACCAACGCCTCAAGTTTTTATCCATCTGTGCCTCCTCACAATAATGGGACAACAATCGCAAGTTGAAATGAACATAGACCAAGCTCTCTACCAGACCTACTTTCAACCTGTTCATTTTGATGCCATGGATGAAACTATAGGTGCTCCAACACCTCTCTACAAAAGAAGTGTTCACCACCTGTGAAAGCACCCGTGATGCCAAACGTTGTAGTTGTGGGGTAGCACCGCCATGCATGTTCCACCACTTGAGAGAACTCAAATTCCCTCGATCTCCAATTGCATGGTTGGTCCTGTTATCCCCCACTTTCAAGGATAACTAGGAGATCATGTCTCGAGGCCCATAGGTCCTAGACATGGAGTACTGAGAGCAAGGTTGACTTTAGCATGGCCCTAGAGGGCCCACCTTTTGTTTCTTCCAGCGTCTTTATCTTGTCAGCAGCAGCAGCATCCACCAACATCGGCTTGGTCATGTGTCATAGATGGTTCTTTCTCCATGAGGTAATTAGTCCAGGTATCATGGTATGTGTCACTTTGATCATCAAAACCTTGAATATATGAATCTGATTCCTTTTATTTCTAACGACTGCTTGGATCTGACACTTTCCCACTCGACCATGTTTGGGGGAATTGACAGGATGCCATAGTAAGCATGTGTCTGTAGGTTTTGGTTTGCCACTAGGGGGGATTTCCGAAAAGCCATCGTTCGCTCCCTTCACAGCACCACCTTTTTCATCTTGCTTCCCGCTCATTTATCCCATTCCACTTGTCCGAGCACTGGGTTGACCTATTTTCAGGAATGCACCTTATCTCGTGGGAAGAAGGGGCTGAAGGCCCAGAAGGTAAAAGCAAGCTGGTAAAAGATAAAAACCTAAAAATAAAACCTCGAGATGCTTTGCCCAGGGATCCCTGACAAAGCAATAAAAGGTTTCTCAACAAGAAACAAGAGGGACCCGGAAAATAATAAAACAAGACTTAACCAGAGGGTAGGGGGTCTCATCACGAGCCAGCCTATTAGGTCCATGGGTACCTAGCAGTATGACATTGCCACCAGCTGGTTACCACGCCAGGGCAGTGACTCTTGGTTGTGTTATCGCACAGTTTGTAGCTAGGTCAAAAGGCTATAAGATGGAGGTCAAACTGGCGTAACAGGAACCTATCCCACCCAATGTCACCACGATGGGGAGGTTCTTTCTCTTTAGGGAGGTTAGGCCCAGGGGAGATGTCTCCGATAACCTGGAGTTTTGAAGAGGCAAAAGTTAAAAGGACAAAGGTAAAGTTCCCCCTTCACAAGTCACCACCAAAACAGATAGTCCCGGCTAAACAGCCAATAATGAAGTGAATCCCCAAAGAAGAACACCTACCCGGAACAAAGCAACAACAAACCAATATATGCAACCTATAATTCAATGGGTTAGTACTTCATAAGACTATCTGATATTTAAATAAGCAATTATGGCAATAAATATTGACGAAGTCAATGTTTATCAATATA
>JZKD02S2269014.1:12680-25152 GCA_000966675.3 Picea glauca | reverse complement strand
TGTCATAACAAGAAGGTCACATGCCTGGATGAAGAAGGAAATTAGAAAACAGTCCAAGGAATTCCCAGAGTCGTGGCTGTTAGAGAAATCTCAGCCATACAACTGAAGAAGTTTTACAGGAAAGGATGTCAATTATTTGTAACCCATGTGGGAGAGGCATCCAGAGATGCAGTCTCGAAGCTGGAAGACCATGAGGTACTCACAAAGTTCAAGGACATATTTCAGGAGGTACTTGGACTACCTTCAAAGAGAGACATCGATTTTTCTATAAATTTGATGCAAGGAGCAGCTCCAGTTTCGAAAGCTCCTTATAGAATGAGTACGCCAGAGCTGAGAGAGTTGCAATTGCATCTTGAAGAGCTTCTAAATAAGGGTTACATTTGCCCCAACATGTCACCTTGGGGAGCCCCAGTCCTATTCGTGAAGAAGAAAGATGAGACATTGAGGCTGTGCATTAATATTTAGGTACTTACACAAGGTGACAATGAAGGGAAGTATTTGCTGTAGCTGGAACATATGGTGGTCAAACTCACTCGAGCTCCTTGGAGGGTAAATACACAATTACTACGTGGAAGCTTGCACCAAGGCGCAAGTCTGTTAAGTAGGTCACCATCATAACTGTTACACCATATCCTAGCCCCTTCTTGACTTGATCATGTGATGTTGGATTTCATCACCAACTAGTACGATGTTCGAGAGAAGGTTTTCTTTGCTTGGTTTGATTCCTATATTTGATTAGTGCATGCCTTTCCTTTTT
Source organism: Picea glauca (assembly GCA_000966675.3). Classification (NCBI taxonomy): domain Eukaryota; kingdom Viridiplantae; phylum Streptophyta; class Pinopsida; order Pinales; family Pinaceae; genus Picea; species Picea glauca. Next base: position 24,395 of record JZKD02S2269014.1, on the reverse strand, counting down.
CTGTAGTCAGCCATAGATTTTTTCCGTTGATTTTTCTCTGCCAACATCGACCCTCCACGCCGTTCGCGTAGGGTACATGGACTTCCCCCCAAAAATATGGAAGATTCTACCCCTTTACCCACTCATTCTACGGAGGGCTCTTGTACGGTATTCAAGAGAAGGTTTTCTTTTCTTGGTTTGATTCCTAGATTTGATTAGTGCATGCTGTTTCTTTTTCGGTAGTTGGACATAGATTTTTTCCATCGATTTTTCTCCGCCAACATCAACCCTCCACGCCATTCGCGTAGGGTACAGGGACTTCCCCCAGAAAATATGGACGATTCTACCCCTTTACCCCCTCATTCTACAGAGGGATCTCCTCAACAGAGAGAGGTTCACGACATTATATTCTCACAGGAGGAAGTTTCCACCTCTTTAGAAAATTTTCGAATTGTTTCGGATTATCTGGAGGCTTTCCTCATTCCTATAGGATATGAGAGGCATTTTCTAAAACTGAATTCAACTGGAGAACTTGTTGTTATTGATCCTTTTGACATTCCTATTGGGTATCATTTGGCCCCTCAAGTCAGAAACCCCTTATGGACAGTTGACGTAGTTCAAAGCACACCTCGCACAGTGAAAGATCTTTACGGACTAGGAATAGGTGCAGATATACCCATTGTATCTCAAATTCCTGAAACATATGTCACTTACACTGTACCTTTAGATCACTTTACTGGTACCACCGTTATTTTAACCACACCGTCCGTTCGTCTGAACATACAGTCTGTTGGTCCGAGTTCCACTATTTCTCTCCAGATGGCCCATTCTACGATGGTCCCTCACGTTTCAACTATTTCCACCGGTAAAGTGGTGGTTAACCAAGCTCCCATTGGTACACCACTATCATCTAGGCCTTCTTTGTCACTTTCCCTTGGGTACAGAGCACTGAATTATTCCATTGTCAATACTACCCAAGTTATACCTGGAAGTTCTATACCTATACAACAACCCGAAGGGACTGGTCTTGGTGGCTCTAATCCATTAAGTGACACTAGTCAGTCGGTTACATTAGGTTCCCAAATTCTAGGAACTCCACCTCATGCTGGGGGACAACCTCCTTTTGGAGGACAACCTCCTTTCGGAGGTAAAACTTCGTTTGGGGGCCAACCTACCTTCAGAGGGAAACCTCATTTTGGAGGGAAACCTCCCTTTGGGGGGCAACAAACTCATGCTGGGGTGAAACCTCCTTTCAGAGGAAAACCTCCATTTAAAGGGCAGTCTCAAGCTGGGACCCATCATAAACCTTATGGATAGAACACATCTACAATGCCCAATCCATGGAACATCTCTTTCTTGGGAAACCCACAGTTCTCTAGGGGACATAATCCTCAAGGTCTACAACAACCTCCTCTTTCTCAAGGAACTAATCTACATCCTCCTGATGGTCAAAGTGTTTACCCCCCCTATGGGAAAACACCAAATCCGACTTATATTCCTCAAAATCCATTCGGCTATCCTCCGCTCGCACATGTTTCTCAAAATCCCTTGAATCCTGTGTACTCTAGTAAGCAACAACCCTATGCAGAAGGACCCATTGGTTACAATTATCCACCTAACCTAGTGTACGGTCCTACTGGTGTTCCTATACCCCACCAGTATCACCTGAAGGTTAACTGACAACTACTGTTTCTTGCTACTCTGTATCTCCTAGACTTTTCTTGATTAACCAATGATCCTATATTGCATTACCCTTTCTGGCCAGTGATTCCAGCTAAACTCCCTTCCGATGTTATGAAATTTGACGAAAAAGATGGAGAAGACCCAAACAATCATGTAATGACTTTCCATTTGTGGTGTTCCTCAAACTCCTTAATGGATGAATCCATACATTTGCGTCATTTCTAGCAAACACTTACGGGCTTAGCAACCAAGTTGTATATTGAACTACCACGTGGTTCTTTCCAAGACTTCAACTCCCTTGCCATGTCCTTCCTCACACACTTTCAACTACCCATTCGATACGAGACGTGTACTGAACTCTTGACTGCCCCTCGTCAGACTAACTTTGTACACATCTTTAACCATATTCATGAATGGAGATGACGATGAAGGTTGATCAAAGCGGTCATTCCTGACCAATTATTGGCGGAATGGTTTACCAAATCACTTTTACTTATGATTGCTCATGATGTCTCTATGGGTGGTGTAGTTACGGAAGAAGAAGCCATTGCCCAGGCCCACTACTTAGATTTGGTTTATTCCTAGTCTGGTACTTTATATGAGTTGATTCCCAATGCTACCCATGCCACTAATGATCCATCCAAACCTTCATCCTCATCACATGCAAATGGCGTTATTGGTTCTGTCAAGACTTAATCTACATCCCAATCGACTGAAGATGCACCTCGATCTACTTCCACGTATGCTCCTAGTTCGAACGCACCCTATACCTCCTCTCATACCCAAATCTTTGAGGTGAATGCAATTCAGTCTGCCCCTTCACAACAAGATGGAGGTAATAAAAAGGCAAAGAAAAAAAACAAAAGAATAATAATAATGAGCAACCCAAAGCTCAAAAACCACCACTTGCTAACAAAAAGAAACCACAGTGGAAACCAAAGTTCCCTTGTCTCATTTTCGATGACAATCACTACACCCAAGACTGTCCACATCGTGATGAAGTGACCAAATTTTTTAAGGGAAATTCCCAACCCGCCATGCTTACACAACCTTTTCCTCAGCAACAATAAATGATTGCTCAAACCCCCTTTCCCAGGGGTAGTACCAGCCACCCTTATCATGATGAAGGCTCCACAAGTGCTCACATTTATATGTTTAGTGGCATTGATTTAGTAGCTCCCTCTATGACTTATGACACTCTAGTTAAACCTGATAAAGAAAAAGTTTCTAACGGTTCATCACCAGATCCTTCTCCTCCGATTGTTAGTTCTTCTTCCGTTAATCCTCCATCTGGATCACTACATATTGAGAAGCCTTCTTACTATTCTATCTTACTCCCTCCCAAGAGTACCATCCGTAAATGTACTTTCAATCCTAGTTCACGAGTTGCCCAAAAATACAACATCGTTGAATATTTGTCTCAAGCCCCGTGTGCTATGTCTACTCTAGAAGTTCTACAACACTGTCCTAGACAACGTAGAACACTCTTGGCTTCCATCGATGATTTTGATCCCAAGTCATCTAATAACATCACATTTAATGTAGACAATTTCAAATCACAACTCTCTCACCAACTCACATTTCAGATTGATGTTGTAGTTCATAATCAACACATCCATTGCACTATCTTGGATGAGGGAGCTTCTACTTGTGTCATGTCTTTAGCCTATTGGAAAGGGTTGAAATCCCTTGCACTTAATCAATCCCCCACTATGTTACGAGCATTTGACAGGCAATGTTTTCATCCTCATGGACTATTACAGTCCTTAGCCGTCTAGTTAGGTGAAAAAACTATTACTGTTGATGTCGAGGTGGTCGATGCACCCCTCGATTACAACCTTTTACTTGGAAGAAGTCGGTTCTATTCCATGATTGTCGTAGCTTCTTCAATGTTTCGATATGTGAAATTTACTCATCAAGGTAAAATCATCACCATCGGTCAGTTAGATTATTGTACACCTGATGCTCACACTCCTGCTACCAACAATATTCCCTTTTTGGGAGATCACAAGATCACACATGAAAGCGTTGGTGTTGGCTTGTTGAAAGAATATATCCTTATGGGTACCTTCCCTACACCACTTCCACCCACTACACATCATATTGCCACAATCAATATGATTTTGAATACGGTTTACCAATCCTTGGAATCATCTGACCCTTGGGTTGTACCTAGTCCATTGGAATTCGATGCACTAGGTGACAAAATGCCACTTAGTCCAGCCAAAACCTCATATGTTTCCATCCAATCTACTTCTCCCTCCTCAGATGACCAACATCTCTTGGCATATGACACTTATTCGATGCCATCGTGGTTAATTTCCTTGTCATTTGTGTTCGACTACATTTCCCAAATTTTTCCTTTTGATGAATCTATAATGGAAATGCTTAGCATCGACGATGTTCCTTGGGATGATAGCCATCATCGCTCCTCTTTTCTTCTACCTCTCGAAGAAATTCAAGAAGATATAATTTCTGTCTTCCCTCCTAATGATGTTTATTTTCCACAATCTCCCATCCTCACACAAGATACTCTTTCTGAGGGGAATTTGGGAAAATTTTCATCTACGATCGCTATTGATATTTCGATCAAGGAAGGTGTTGTGGAAAACATTAACCTCGGTGCTAATTTATCTCCCTAGGAAGTGGTCTCATATACTTCTTTGTTTAAAGAATTTCGCGATGTCTTCGCTTGGAGCTACGAAGAGATGCTAGGGATAGATCCATCAATCATTGTGCACGAGATGAAAACCTACCCAGGTATTAAGCCTGTTCGACAAAAACTCCCCCCGGTCCATCCTAAGAAGACCGCGACCATTGAGGCAGAGGTTGAAAAGTTATTGAAATCTGGCTTCATTTATCCTATCCCCTTGACGGAATGGGTTTCCAAAATTGTTCTGGTTACTAAGAAACATGGGACAATTTGTGTCTGTGTTGATTATAGGGATCTTAACAAGACTTGTCCGAAAGACAACTACCCTACACCCTTCATCGACCAGATTATTGATAATTGCGCTGGTAGCATAATTTTCTATTTTATGGATGGTTTCTCAGGGTATAACCAGATTGACATCTTACCTACTGATCAACATAAGATAAACTTCATTTTCCCGTGGGAAAATTTTGCCTATCAGAAACTACCATTTGGCCTTAAAAAAGATGGTGCTACATTCCAATGAGCCATGTCCTACACTTTCCACGATATCAAACATATTGTGGAACCTTACCTCGACGACTTACCTCCCACTCATCCATTCGATCCGACCATTTTGGTCATCTACGAGCTATTTTTCTTTGATGTCGGTTTTACCGCATTCGTTTGAACCCACATAAGTGTATTTTTGCTGTCGAATCAGGCCGACTCCTCAACTTTGTTGTCTCTAAGGATGGGATTCAGGTGGATCCTTTAAATATTAGAGCTATTCTAGCTTTACCCCCACCTAACAACTTGCGACAACTTCAAAGTTTGCAGGGGAAAGAAAACTTTCTTCGCCACTTTATTTATAACTACGATGAGATCACTAAAGGATTCTTGCAATTGTTGCAGAAAGATGCCCCTTTCATCTGGGATGACATTCCTCAATGATCGTTTGATGCTCTTAAGCATGCACTGACCCACACTCCTTTGTTTCATCCTCCAGACTATATGAAGGATTATGTCCTTTACTTAGAGGCCTCTACTTCCACTATTTCCATGGTGTTAGTTCAAGAGGACTCATCCGATGAAGAACATGTGATTTATTATTTGAGAAAGAGTCTATCTGGACCCGAAATTTATTATTCACATGTTGAGAAGTTGGATCTGGAAGCCATCATCACTATCCTAAAATTTTGTCACTACATTTTGCTATGCACCACCATGGTTATTGCGGACTCTAACCCCATGTATCACATTTTGACACGTCAGGTGCTTGGGGGAAAATACTCTAAATGGATCGTCATCCTTCAATAATTCGATCTTGAATTTGCTAAGTCCAAATCTAAAAAGTCCTTGGTGTTTGCGGAACTCATTTGCAATTTTCCCCATGCTGATGAAGACACTGATCCTAGAGATTCTCTTCCTGACGAATCTCTATTCCTCATTAGCGTTTCTGATCCTTGGTATGGAGACATCATCCTCTATCTCTAGACCCAACGTTTTCAGCACGATATCTCTCGTGAAGAATGTTTTCATATTCGCCACCATTCTCATCGTTACCTTACTATCGATGACACTTTATATCACCGTGGCATTGACACTATCCTGCGACGATGTCTAACTCATGAAGAGGTTGAACGTGTCCTCAATGACTATCACCTTGGAGCCTATGGCGGTCACCTTTTTGGGATGGCTTTAGCCCATAAATTTTTACTTTCCGATTACTTTTGGCCCTCCATCTTTAAGGATTGTATTGAGGCCATAAAAAAGTGCCCACCTTTCCAAGTGTTTCAAAATAAGGCACGCACCCACCCTGCTCCGCTGCACCCCATTATTTCCATCGACCCCTTTTCCAAATGGGGCATTGATTTCATGTAGTGTAAGCCTACCTAAGCTGGGGGGCATGGTTATATAATTGTTTCCATCGATTACTTTACAAAATAGAGGATATGCCTACCTTTCTGAATGATGGCCATACTATATCCCTTTTCTTTTTCAATCACATCATCACTTGCTTTGGTGTTACACAAGCCATTGTCACTAATCATGGTTCACATTTTCAAAACCAGATGATGAGTGAGTTGCATACCAAGCTGGTTTTTCGCCATGAGAACTCATCCTCGTATTATCCTCAAGCTAATGGACAAGTTGAGCTATCAACAAGGTCCTCAAAACTATGATCCAACGGATGGTCGAGGAAAAAAAGACATCTTGGCATTTACAACTCTTCTATGCTCTCTAGGTTTATTGGACCTCAGTAAAAACAACTACTGGATTCACTCCCTTCCAGCTAGTATATGGCATTGAAGCTATTTTACCAATCGTGTGCGAAATTCCTTCGTTAAAACTCAAAGTAGAACTCCTGCCCCACACTTCTGTTGAAGAAGAACGTTTCTTACATTTGAATAGGATGGATGAAACGCGTCGTGATGTTTCTCTCGTCAATGAGACATATCAAAAGTGAATCAAAAATCAATACGACAAGTCCGTCCATCCTCACACTTTTGCAGAAGGAGACCTAGTCCTCGTTTATGACCAGGCTCATGACAAGTTAGGGATAGGGAAGTTAGAACCTCTATGCCATGGTCCTTACATCATGAAACATTTTTTACATAGAGGCACCTACGAGCTAGTTGACTACGATGGAATTTCCCTGGGTGAGCCCCGGAATGGGATTTACCTTAAGAAGTACTATGCCTAGGACATCTAGCATACGTGCTTTGTACACTATTGTATTTTTATTTTGGTGTGTATTTTTCTCTTGCGTGCATGAGTTTTGCCTTAGCCACTTATACTGTGTCTTGTGTTCTCATCCACAGATGACATCCTCCTTTCCTATCTTTTTCGGGTTTGCGGATGGCGCTAGTTGACACACTTAGAACATTGATTCTACAGCTTGGGTCATTTACCACGTTGACGAGTTGGTGAGTTCAGGAGGTATTTTCTTAGGGTTGACAACTAATAACATGGAAGAATATCATGCTGTCATCAGAATTTTAACTGAAGCCTCTTCCCTAGGTGTTTCTCATATGACCATCAACCAGGACTCTCAACTCGTAGTCTGTCAGCTCAATAGAGTCTACACTATTCACAATCCTATCATACTATGTCTCCATCTACGAGTTCTCCATCTTGAAAGTATGTTTGATTTTATCGAATACAAACACATACCAAGAGAACTCAAGACGATTTTAGATTTGTTAGCAAATTACATCATGGATAGGTATCTCGCACATAGATGAGTTTTCATAAAGGAAATAAATCAAACCATATATAATCATGTAAATTAAAACGCATCACATAAAAGACATCATTATTTAAAAATCATTTGGCACTGTAAAAAATCGGAAATTGATATATATACGGTGTAACTGAAAATGTTTGATTACATCAAAATGGTACATAGATAGGAAAAATGTGGGTCCTCACACCCATAAGCATCGTTATACATACTATACAATCACCAGTAAGACCTCTAATCTTCCGAAATTACGTGATGCTCCAAGTAACATATCACTTCACAGGCTACTCGCCTCAGTAGAGAGTTACGACTCTTAGACACTCCCACAATGTGTCTCTATAGATGTAGTGGCACTTCCCGCCTCTTGAGAGGAGGGATATCTGTCGTAAGGCCTTGGAGGTTTCTTTCAACTTCCTGTAGCCCTCCTGCTGCTACCCCCTGATCTACTACAATCTGAGCATATCCGCGACACCCCAATGCTGACATCTCTACCAGATGTGTTGCTCCCCTATCTGCACAATGAAATGATACGTCTGTTAAAGGCTCTTCTATGTACCCCCAAAAAATAATATAATGTTTAAAAAAAAAAAACACTTGATAAGATCATTTTTTGGTTTCTCACCTGACGCATCCCAATCCTATCCTACTGGAAGAACCAAGTCCATGCTTCCTCGAAAATCTACTCCGGTGTATGGAAAGTCTTCTATCACGATCAATTTGCGTCTTAGCCAAGCAAAGAAATCATCGGTGAATTTAAACTCCGAAACTGAGCTTAGTCTCGGAGAGAGGCTAGTCCACCGCTCCATACATGGTTCTCCCACTAGTCGTACTGCTAATGAAATTTGAGGTTGAATCTGAGGAATGTGTTCTAAGAAGAATGAAACCAGGAATGAACCATATCCAAACTGCTTTTGCTGCCTTACTTTTCATCTCGTAATTTGTTCCTTCACATTATGAAGGAACCCTGCACTCCAGTTGAATAGTGTTGGATCTAAACACTGTAAACCATAGGCCACCTGTGATCTTAAAACTATGTGTGAGCTGGTACTTCCCATTATACTTGTAATGGAAAAAAGAATAGATTGAAGAGACATATCCCTGATATCTTTAATCATGATTCTGCCTCCCACTAGTCTCGCTCCTGGGACACAATGGTTTGCAAGATACTCATCCATGGGTGCAGGAACTGCCCTTTGTCCAGATAAAAATATGGGAACCCCTATTTTTGAGAGACCAGTTATGAAGTATACATCTTCCAACTCGATTGTAATAAGTTACGTTCCAATTTTGAACACTTGTTCTGCAACGTTCCATAGCCCAGTCATATATTCAAGAAGAGGAATCTCTTTCTTCATTTTTTGCATTTTGAAGAATTTGAGGAGATCACAATTCCTCAATGCAGCTCTCGATTGGGGACTTTTTAAGGTAGCCACATCATCAAGCTCATGCTCTCTTTCTTTCCACTCAAGCATGATTATTGCCAAAGTCACTTGCAATTATCAACAACAAAAATTCATTAAATCACGTTTTCGACAAATTTTGGGCAATTGGAAAACTTTAAAAAATAATTGTTTGTTATTTTAAGAGGCCAACGCCCCCTTTACATGCAAATTAGGGTGCCAACACACCCTCAATGTAGCCATTAGAGTGCTCCAAATAATTTCCAACGCTCTCCTCCATGTTTTGAGAGGGCGTCGACAATATTTGAGCATTTTCCTTGTGTTTTGGGCAGCACCCTCTACATCACTACACCAAAGCATTGGCGCGCCCTTCCGTAGCTTGCAGGGGCACTTTCCAAAACATGTAGCACTTCCCCACTCATCTTAGAGGGGCGCCGAGTTGTTTTAGGCACTTGGGCCAACCTAGGGCATCGATTTTTGCTTTTAATTATTGCCTTAAGACAAAATTTGAATCGTGCAAATGAAAGAAAGGAAGAACAACACCAACCTGGTCCAAACGACGAAGAAAATAGTTGACTATAGCTCTGGCACCGAACAATACAAGATTCACCTCCAAAGCACAAATTCTCCACTGCTACAAATCTTTGCATAAATGAAATGGTAAATGACATTTTTACCTCTTTTTACTCTTATACATTTCATTTTTGAATAAGATATAGTTATTTTTTGGGTTTTTAAGAAATATTTGGAAGCCTTATTAATCCCCTGGAAAGCAATTTTGACACTATTTGTAGGTTTTGAAGCAAATTTGTTCATCTTGTCACATCCATGAGCATAGTATTCGTTCATTCTTAAGCTTAAACACATAAGAACATGTCGGGTAAACTTTTATCTCTTTTTCAGACACACATGGACGCATGAAAAAGGAACCCCTTGTAGTCATATTTAAGCTCTTTTCAGACTCTCTAAACATGAAAACATTGCTGAGTGATCTTGCTTCCTTTGCCACTCGTTAAAAGGTTTGAAAGGGCATCTTTTGAGTGATAATTTATCTCTTTTTCGGCCTCGCGAGACTAATATTATGAAAAGGGACCACATTGGAGTCATCTTTAAGTCATTTTCAGACTCTCTAAATATGAAAAACAACCGAGTTTACCTTCTGTGGACTCGTTAAACAATCATACATTGAAGGGCCCATACAGGACTGAACCCTTACTTCTTCCAGTTCATTAAACAAAGGAAGAGGAACTTATTGAAGGTGAGTTATATCGAGCATTTGTTACCCTCCTCGATCTCATTAAACCAAAAATAGGTACTCATCTATCTGGATGGGGGTAAAATTGAAAGAAACAAGCCAAGCAGTTTTTGGGAACTTTACTAGTAACGTTACAGTCACCCTTGAACATGACATTTTATTTTTTCACGCATTTCAATCCGTTGAACCTCTACATTGAACCAATCCTATGAATTTATTCACTCCTTTGGGTCACACGATGAAAGGCACAGTATCCACTGCATTATCAATTTTTGGTCCATGTCAAGTTTCCACTGTTATGCCTCAGTGTTCAAGCAAAGTATCTGCCTCAAGAGTCAACCATAAAAAATTCCTGCTTCAATACCTGTGTTAGTCCATGTTCATTTGATACACCAATTACATCTCTGTGTCAGTTTTGTGTCATTGATGGGGGATACACCAAGGCCCTCCTTAGACGAGTCTATTCCTGTTGACTTCAACACATTATCGAGGAGCTAGACTTAGGAACCGGTTAGCACCTTGGGACTTGCATGCCTCAATGGCAGGCCTCCTCGCTTCCGACAGTGGGTTTACATCATTGACCCCTGATCAACTGATTCCATGGATGTTTGACTTTATCTCATCCATTAACATTCATTGGGATGTACTAGAGTACATTGGGAATCATTGACATCAATGGAAATTTCCCTCGTGCTTGTTAACAATTTACCTCATTGACCAATAATCAAGTGGTTTTTTCCATTTTTGACATCAGGACATCTATTCACATGGTTAGATTCATCATACATCGGGATCGGTAAGAAGACCCTGGGTTGAGTCATCAATCTTATATGAACTTTTCTCAGATTGCGATGGAGTTTCTTTTAACATTGACACATATACTGTAACATAGATCCACTTTGTATTTGTCGTGGCTATTTCTTGTCATCTCGTAGATCCACTATGTATTCTTCGTGGCTACGATCATTTCAAGTCATAGAACTATAGATCCACATTGTATGTTCATTGGTTATACATTTTTGTCAATATAATTATGGATCCGCAGTGTATTCTATGGTGGCCATACCTTAAAAAGTCTTTATCACTCAAGCATAGGTGTTATCACTGAAATTTCGTTCGTAATTGGTTACAAGAATTCAACATCGTCAAATAGTTATGAAGTCATCCATGGACCTGAATTAACACAAAAGAATTCATAAAGGGTAAAAAACTATACAAAATAGTGAAAAATTGAAGGGCGCTATGAAGACACTGGGCGCGCGTGCACATGTGCGAAACAGAAACACCAGATTTGTGCACATGCACACGATGCGCGACTATTATCGCAAAAATCCGCGTACCTGAGAAACGACACATTTATGAGAGTGGTCGGCCTCCCACCCACTTCTGGTTCAGCTCCCAAGTCGATTTGACACTCAAATCTAGACTGGATTCGACTGGATGGCTGGTCAAAGACCTAGAAATTCCCTAATTAGCCTCTTTACACACTACAAACTAGTTGAACAATAGCTCAAAGGAA
>JZKD02S2269003.1:0-10802 GCA_000966675.3 Picea glauca | reverse complement strand
ACCATGTACACCAATGTGAGCATGGAGCACAACTCCAATATAGATAAGAGAGATGATTTACACAATAATCCTTAAAGAATACGATAACCTCCATATTCACACATTGCACATGTGGACCCATTATTATTAGGCCAACCCTATTAAATTTACATTTACACGTTACATGTACATTTAATCCCATATATGCCCCTCCTTGGGGTCATATTATACACATTTAACCCCATATACGCCCCCCTTGTGGTCATATCATACACATTTAACCCCATATATGCCCCCCTTGGGGTCATATCAACATAGATCATTTATTTGATATCTACACAGAGGAAATTAGGGCCACCATTGTAGAAGTGGTAAAACATCCACTTTATTTCCAAGATTTGTTAATGAAGAGGATAATATAAGTCTTCTTGAGGAAGTTACTAAAAAGGAGATACAAATAGTTATTCACTCTTTAAAAAGGAAAAAATGCCAAGGTCTAATGGTTGGCCTAATGGCGAGCCTATGGATATTTTCATGGGATTTTATGAATTTCTCGAAGAACATTTTTTGAGATTAATTAAAGAATCTAAGGCTACTGGTAAGATGATTTCTTCTTTCAATTCATCTTTTGTTTCCCTTATCTCAAAATATAATGATCCTTCTTCATTTGAGGAATTTAGGCCTAATATGTAAACTACCATGGATATTCCACTGGAACAGTTCGTCACAATAGATCTGATAAATAAAACTAAAATCCACACTACGAATGTTAAATTCCTTTAGATTCTAGAATATTTAGTTATTGATTTTTTGGTGATGCATGGAATAGATAAAATGTGGAAAATAGAGAACAATAAAATACAATCACACACCATCCACAAAGTAACACAAAGATGTTCTCTGGGAAACCCTTATGGGAGAAACCCAAAGAGAAGGTGAGGTTACTATGCCTTGGAAATAATGCAAGTACAAAGGAGAATGAGCTCTCTATGGAGTTACCTGAGACCTGTGGTTTGTTAGGATGATACAAAACATTAACCCCCTATGTTATTCTCTCTAATTTCCCATTGCCAATTGTTTTTCTTTGCTATGGAACAAAATACAATAATATAGAATGGAACCCCTTCTCCTCCTAGTGGCCCAACATTTAACATAGCTCAATAGTCATTTAGGGGTAGGGTTTTGACTTCTTCAATCCTTAATTGTGATAAGGTTTTGGAACTTATATGATATTCTTAGAAAATCCACTACGTGGATATCCTCGCATGTTTAAGTAATGGAATTTGATGTGGCATCCGCTCACACCATGGTTATCAGTACGATAGGTCAACTTGCGAGAGGCATAACTTTCACATACGAACTCTGAGTGAGGTGATTCTTGCACCGTTGGAAAGGTATCAATGTATTTAATATAGAAGGAAGAACCATAGTCAGTTTTGTACCATAAAAAAAGTGTCGTTTTATGCCTAAAAATGGCTCAAGAAGATTTTAGATGGTTTTTTGGACCCAGATTTCTAAATTTGGACCAATCGCTAAAATGGCTCTACAAGTTCATTCCTCCAATTTTTTATGCCATAAAGCATCAAGATAGATGAAAAATAATATAATTATCCAATCCAGATCATATGTAAACTACTATGGATATTCCATTAAAACAGTTCGTCACAACAGATCTGTTAAATAAAACTGAAATCTACACTATGAAGGTTAAATTCCTTTAGATTCCATAATATTTAGTTACCAATTTTCTATTGATGCATGAAATAGATAAAATGTGGAAAATCGAGAATAGTAAAATACAATCACACATCATTCACAAAATAGCACAGATTTTCTCTAGGAAACCCTTACGAGAGAAAACCCAACTAGAAGGTAATGGTGCTTCGTTCTCTTTCCTCCAGTCTAGAAATTATATAAGTACAAAGGAGAAGGCACTCTCTATGGAGTTACTTGAGACCCGTGGTCTGTTAGGCTACTACAAAAAATTAACCCCCTCTGTTAATCTCTTAAATTTTCCACTCCCAATTGTTCTTCTCTACCATGGAACAAAATACAATAACATAGAATGGAACCCTTTCTCCTCCTAGTGGATCAATATTTAACATAGCTCAATAGGATTTAGGGGTAGGTTTTTTACTTCTTCAACCTCAATTGTGATAAGGTTTTGGAACTTCTATAATTTTCTTAGGAAATCTACTATGTGGCTAGCCCCACATGTTTAAGTAATGGACGTTGATGTGGCATCCACTTGCACCATGGTGATCAATATAGTAGGTCAACATGTGGGAGGCACAACTTTCCCATACGAACTCTGATTGAGGTGATTATTGCACCATTGGAAATGCATCAATGTGTATATTATATATTTCAGCTCCATCTTAAGGTTTGGACCATAAAAAAGTATCGTTTGATGCCTAAAAATGGATCAAAAATATTTTAGACAATTTTTTGGACCAAAATTTCCAAATTTGGACCAGTCGTTAAAATGGATCTACAAGTTGATTCCTCCATTTTTTTCACCCATGAAACATCAAGATAGATGAAAAATAATATAATGATCCAATCCAGATCACACCTCCCCATTTAGGGAGGCTTTTGGTCCCCAAAATATTTACTGAATGAGGTGAGGAAAGCTTCCCTCTACCTTCTCCCTGGAGTACCACTTTGCTTTTCCTGGAAGTTGTTCTTTCAAACCAACATGCCAAAGTTAATGCTACCCTTGTCTCATATTTCTAGACCAATTTTCCAAAATGGTTTCCTCTTCCAACTCTACCTGATAATCTAGTATTAAATCCACTATGGAAGGTAGGACCTGCTCCTCCTCCTGATCCAACATGGAGGGCTCATAGAGTTTGAGATTATGAAAATTCACTACTGAGTAAATGTGCATGTATGGGGTAGATCGCATCTATAGGCATTATCTCCCACCTTTTCAAATACCTCAAAATCACCATATCACAAAGCCTTGATCTTATTACCAACACCTTATAGTCTTTTTTTATTTAGCTACAACCATGCTCTGTCTCGCACTCTAAATGTTTTATCTATTTTGTGTTGGTCATGTCTAGCCTTGTACTTTTCCTGTGACTTCATCAATGTATTATGTACTTGCAAATGGATCTACTTGATCTTCTAAAAAAAAATTCTTCTTTTAATGCATCTCTTGTGAGGTCCTCCCTCACTCCTCCTTATTTTCCATATACAACATCTAAGGGTGAAGGTGGAAAATATCCAAATAAAGTTTCAAAAGGTGACTTACTAGTAGAGGTGTGGATTGGTCTATTATAAGAGTGTTGTATATAGATCATATTCTCATCCCAGGTCTTTGGATGCTTATGATTGTAACCCCTCAAAAGATGCACCAAATTCTTATTGAATATGTAACACACCCACTACGGCATAATAAATTTTCCGCTTTTCCTCAAGGGATAGAATCCCCGAATTCCTACGGAGGCCTAGCGCAGGCTAGCTCTTCCCTTATCCACCTCCATGTGATCGTTGGTTATGACCACAGGCCAAGCCAAGAGGCGCCTTTCACATTTTGCGACTCAGCTATGTAAGAGAGTCAAGTCTTTCAACCCTTCAAACCCCGAAATTCCGAACCCCGAAACGGTTGGCGAGTGACAAGCTCCCCGCTCAGGTCTTATCCACGCGACCCTGTTTCGTGACCACGCGCTAAATCAACAAAGCACTTACTGGATTTTCGTGATTCGGGGAATTGCGAAGCGATGTCTCTTCCTCTCCTTTTCAAATCCCTGAAACTCTGAAATCTCTGAAGTTCCCCTCCAAAGGGAGATCAACGACTATAAGCCTCCCCTAATCCGACGGTCTTGGCCGTATCGGGATTTCACAAGTCGGGAGTTCAAAATGCAAGAGAGTCAAATCTTTTGACTCTTCAAACCCCGAAACCCGATACTCGAGTTCTTATTTGAGATCCAACAGCTCTCAATGTCTTGGATCCAATGGTTCAGATCTTTTCAGAGTTTCGTGAACCAAGAGTTCATGATGCAACGACTCCAAAAATCTTGTCACTCCAATCCCTGAATCCCGATATGGGGATTCGTGTAGGAGATCAACGATCCTCAAGGATTTGGATCCAACGATCCACGGGATTTGAAAGCTTTCCCCGAACTCTGACCGCTCACCACGCATCTTCTCCGATGGACAATCTAGATCCTTTCGGGACTCCTCCTTTCTGCCACAGAGCGCATCGGGGTTTCGGGTACCAGGATTTCGTGACTTGCGAAGACAAGGGTTCTTGCCCTTTGGTTTCCCAGGTGCCAAAACGTCGAAATGCCGACTGAAAACCACGTGTCCCTCCGATGGACGGATGTAACCTTTACCCATGATCAATCGTTATGATCTTTTCAGGATGATCAACGGTCATGATCAAATCCCAGCTTTCTCAGACTTATTCACACTTAAACCGATTCGGGTTTCGTTTACCGGGATTTCGCGACTTGCGAAGACAAGGGTTCTTGCCCTTTGGTTTCCCGGGTGTCGAAACGCCGACCGAAAGCCACGTGTCCCTATAAAAGAATGGTCCAGATACTCCCATGGACCTTGGGGATCTATGGTCCCGATTTCTTCGCTACTTACAAAGATAAAAGAAAGAGTTTGAGGCATTTAACGCCCTTGTTTCTTCCTCCAATCTAACGGTCATGACTGATCGCAGATCTTCCGATAGGATCTCGTCCGTCAATTGATACTTATCCCTACGTTTCCATTTCAAGATTTTGCGGATTGGGTTTCGGGAATTGCGAGTGTGAGAGGACTCGCGCTTAGATACCCCGGGTGCCGAAATGCTGAAATGTCGGGATTTTAAGAGGCCCATTCTTCCTCGTACAGGATGGCTAAGACTTGTGCCACCACATCCTCTTTCAGGTTCTTGGTAAGATTTCTAGAGAGGGTATCTCTATGGAGAGATCTATTCCGGGTATTCCTGGAGACGAATAAGGGCATAGATTTCCCGAGAACAGACTTGAAGTCTGAATTAGATCGATATACATATATATAGCTATTTATAAAACATAATCCATACGTATTCTTTCCATTATAAGCATGTAACCACCATTTCTGGTCAAAACACCACACAAACAGTCTTATACTGAAACCATTTATAATTGCATAGACTATGATCATAAATGTCAGAATATACATTTTAAGATGCAAGATGTAAAAAACTTATCAGAAATAACACCAGGTGTGATTGCAACTGCTAAGAGGGGTGCTCGTTTCCACCCAACCGTAGGCTCAGTGACTCCCAATGGATTTACCACTAGCCACCCCCGAGCTGAGACCACGATGCTGCGAGACTGAGTCTCTATTTTCCAGTGACCGAGAACGAAAGTTACTCTCCTTCTTCTCTGCTATCACTCACTCTATATTTTTCCAGAGTTCTTTTCCTTCTCCTCTTCCCCTCGCATCTTCCCCCTTGATCGCACACTCTTCCTGCCTTTTCTCCTTTCGGAGAGGTTGCGTGTGGCACGATCTTCCTCGCGGTGGTCAGGTCTGAGGACTCTACGAATGGGTGGTTCACCCCCATACCTCATTACTCATGAGGATCCATTTACCTACCAACCTGGCGAGTCATTTAATTTGGGGCCAGCAAGCCACTCTTGGTTCTCCAGGCTAGTGAAGTCCAAATACAGTATTGGTTTCAGTGGAAGTTAACGCCACCATTCCAGGTGCCTTCCACCACCTTTCTCCAGCCATCGTGGTCTCTTTTTCAGCACATCCCCTCTCAACAGTCCTACAATATATATATTCATAATATTATTTACATTCATCGACCTTTTTCACAAGGTCCATTCACATCACACATTCACATTTCTAAGTTTGCCACAATACTTGGCCAGTATAGTTATTTTTACAGACTGGGGGAAACAGGGTGTTACAGAATACTTTTGTTTTCCCATCTGTTTGTGAATGGAATGTTGTATACCTCTTGAGCTTAGTGTGCATATTCTCCCATTATGTAGTCCATAAGGCACTGATAAATCTAGTGTCCCCATTTGAGATGATGCTCCTTAGTATCCCAAAGTGCACCTAGACCTATTCAAAAAACAAGTTTTCTACTTCCTATCCCTTGATGGTATTTTTATGAGGCATGAGAATGCACATTTTGTTGAACTTGTCAACAACAAAAAATATATAGTCGTGTACCTCCTGGTTATTGGTAAACCTCTCACAAAATCCATGGAAACAATTTCCCAAGGTTGAGTGGGTACAAGTGAGGTATGGTATTGACATTTCTTCATGTTACTGGGTTTGATGGTACAACAAAGTATACATCCTAGAATATATCGTGCTACATCTTCTTGCATTCCGGTCCAATACACATACCTCTATAAGTTGGAAATTATCTTCCCAACACCAAAATGTCATGCAAACTTGGAGGTGTGAAATTCTCTAATAAGTTGCAATTGTTCAACTTTAGGAACACAAAGCTTGTATATATTTTAGAGTAGACCATTCTGGAAATGATAGTCAACCTTGTTGTTACCTTCTTCTATATGAATTTGGCCCTATAGCTGTTGAAACACCTCCTTGAAGTTCCCATATTCTATGTATGCCTCTCTATATACATCATGGGTAAAAGGATCCATGTGCATCAGAGTTCCCAAAGTTGTAATCTTGGATGTGGGTGGTCATGAAAACACGTCCGCTAACTTGTTTGTACTATGATTCTTATACTTTATGACCAAATGAAACTGTTGAAAGAACCCTATCCATTTGTATTGCCTGTTTTTTTATAACTTACTCTAGGCCTACAAATACTGGAGTGACTGGTGATCTATGTGGATGATGGTTTCCTTGCCCATCAGATAGTGCTTCCACTTTTTTATAGCTTCTACCAAGGCATAGAGCCCCTTGTCATAGGTATAGTAGCTGAGGACCGCCCCATGAAATACTTCTGAATGACATCATACATGCCTTCCTCCTTGCATCAAGATTTCTCCCATGCAATACCCACTTGCATTTGTCTCCACATCGAAGGGATTCTACAAGTTTGGTAGCACGAGCATTGGTGCTTGATTGATTTTTATTTTCAAATCATCAAAGGAATTCTATTGATTATTCCCCCACTGGAAGCTCTTATTGCGTGGAGTGGTGCAACTATTATTGAAAACAAAGCTACAAAGATATACATGTATTTTGATGCCCCAACAAAGCTCTTAAATTATATTCAATTTGTAGCAACTGGTCATTTCATGATGGCCTCCATCTTGGTGGGGTGTATTTTGAGCTCACCTCCACTGATCACATACCCCAGATACACCAAAAACTGCTGAGCAAATTCACATTTCTTGATATTGTCCAACAACTGGTGCTTCTTTAGGGTCTCTAACACTTTCATAAGATGTGATATGTGCTCCTCCAAGGTAGAAAAATAAACCAGTATATCATTCAGAGAGAAAATAAAAAATGAATCTAGATAAGGGCGTAAAACATTATTCATTAACCTCATAAATGTAGTTGGTGCGTTGCATAAACCAAATGGCATAGCCAACCACTCATACAAACCTTGCCTTGTATTGAAGGAATTCTTCCAGGTATCTTATTCTTTGATTCATACTTGGTGATATACTGATTTCAAATCTACCTTAGTGAAGTACTTGGCATGCTACAATTGGTCCAACAAATCATCGATCTTGGGAAGAGGGTATCGATTCTTCAGTGTAATATTGTTCAATGCCTTGTGGTCGATACAAATTCTCCAAGTCCCATCCTTCTTTGGTACAATTATGATAGGTGACCCACAAGGTGCTTGGTGGAATCACACCCTGCTCCAACAACTGCTTCTTCACTTCATTTTCTTCTAGAACAAACTATCTATACAACCCAATATTCAACAATAGGGAGTTTGGCAATATATTTCATGCTCTACATACCTCTTGGGTGGTACCCCTTTAGGATCCTGGAACACTCCTCTATAGGCATGTAGAAACTCCTCCAACTGATGTTTTTTTCTCTTTAGTACACCCCTCTAGAGATGCCTTTACTCTTATTGACTCATCATCGGAATGATTTTCTCTTAAGAAAAGTAAAACATATTTCTTGCAAGAACTAATCAATTTCTTAGCTTGATTGGCATTTGCCAGTGAAATTTTTTATCTGCCTTTGTGCACATTGATGATGAAGGATTTTTTATCCTTGATTAAGTGGTACTATTTGGATCTTTGCATGAATATAGAATCCATCATATGCATGTAGGGGATTCCAAACACTACTCTACATACATCCAATGGTACTATGTTCAATTCTACTTCATCTATAAAGTCAACACTTACAACAAATTTAATATTGCATTGCTTTGTTACCCTGATCTCTTAATCCTTGTTTACCCAACCCAATGGATAGGGGATAGGAAGATTGTGCACCTCCAATCCAATTTTGTTGCTATGATATTATCATGTGAACTAGAGTCTAACATAACATCTATCTTAGTCTTCTTAACCTGAATCTTGATGTGGAAGAGCTTAGTCATCTCCTTCTCTTCCTAGTGATGAAGGATACTCAGATTCACCTCCCTCTACACAGATGTGCAGAAAATCTTTTGATCTACATCAGATCTATTTTCAACATGATTGCTTGAATATGTGGCTAGAAGGTTCTTTTTCTTTCCGTCCTTTTTGTAGTTCTTCGAATTCAACTCTAGATGTAGTTTCCAACACTTTTCCTTGGTGTGATCATTAATATTGAAATGATTGCAATGGTTTTTAGGATCCTTGAATTGATGTGTCATGGTTGTCTTCTTCTTATCCTTTCCCCCTTTCCACTTTTTCTTACCTTCCTTGGAAGCTTCCTGGTACTCTTTCTTCTTGGAACCACTCGGTTTCCCTTTCTTGTGGCCTATGTTTTCTAGATACTATTGGAATACTAAGAGGGGGGAGTGAATCATTATTAGTAATTTTATTTCTTTAACCACAACATAAGTCGTCAATGATATTCAAACAACATTCAATATAGCATCAATGCCATAAATCAATGCACAAACAACACATAAACACAGTACACAGGAGTTTTACGTGGAAACTCAATGCAGGAAAAAACCATAGAATGCTTTTCTTATTTGTCAAAGAGTACATTCATTTGAAGCACCAACTTCCTATTTCTGTAGTTACAAATGAAAGGAGGCTCCAACCCACTATTTACAGGTTGCAACCTGAAGGAAGCTCCAACTCTCTAATTTTTTGGTTCCAACCAGAAGGAGGTTACAACCCCCTTTCCTTGCCTTGTCCAACTGCCCTGAAATATAGATGTAGACCAATCTACCACTACCTATGTCATTGATAACCTTTTTTTTTGTTTTTCTCTGATATTCCTCTCACTTCTACTAATATCAATATCTCATCAAGACTTCAACCACACACACCTCATACCAAGATCCATAAGAGAATTCTCCTAATCAATTGCTTATGAATCACTGAGACATAGTTTTTCCTAATTTCTCCAAAATAACTCCTTAACACACTCAAGAAGACATACATTTACCATGCAACTGAACTGAGTTCATGATCCCCGATCTTCTTGGATTTTTCCTCATAGGTCTGCGACAGTGTGTACTATCTACCTGCGGGTATCCGCACTTTCCCTCAATGTAGCCCACAGATGTATGCGCTTTTCCTCCTTAAACCCATGGATATACTCAAACAATTACTCTGTGAAACCCCTTCTCCATACTATTGGCTCTTGCAAACTCCTTAATTCACTAGAATTCTTTGTCTTTGACTCATTGCCTCAGATCTCCAACCTGTATTCTCAGAGGTGAATAAGAAGAAGTGATTTGCAATTAAATCTTCTTTGTGTTTTAAAGGAAAATTTATTAATGACATGCAATTTCCATGAAACTCATGATGGCATGCAACCTATTATATTCTGTTTACTGCCACTTTACTTCGACATGCAACTTTGTTCAAGGGTTGACATCAATGACAACCAATCTTCCAGTATCTAAAATTTTGACAATTAATATTCTTGATAATTAATTAAAGACATGCAATAATTAATTATCCCTGCAATAATTAATTAATTTTTTTTAACAATTAATTAATCCTTGTTGCAATCACTTTGACTAGTCAAGCTTCTTGACGACCTTCTAAAGGTTTCTAGAATATTCTTGAGGGTCCTCCAACTTCACAAAGCCATATATCCTCAACCGTGAGGAACTATGTTAAGAACCAAATATCAATATAGCATAGAAAAACCTTAGAAAAAGTACTCAACACCTTGAAAAAGAGATAATTTCAGATAATAAGCCTCTTCGAGGGGGCAACCTCTTTTTACCCAACTTAAATGTTCATGTACAATATGATTCAAAATGAAAATGTCTCCTTGGTATATATAGGAGACTAGGAGGTATAATTACAACTAATGGCCTAAGCCGACATAAATAAAATAACATTACTAATATAATATGCGCCAATTAAGGGGTAATGAGCCAATATTAGGGCTTAACATGCCCCTCCCCTTGAGACAAGTGTTGTCTGCAACGCTTGAGTAACTCTAGATGCTTTTGTATAAAAGAATCATATTCCCAAGTGGAATATTCAGCCGGCAGTTTCCTCCATTTAATGAGATACTCTGAAATGGATCTATTCCTCAGCTGGCGAATTCTTGTGTCAGTGATGGCTTCAGGCTCTATTATGATTTTTCCTTCCTCGTGAAGTTCTAGAAATATAGTTTGAACTGGGATCTTGTCGCATATAACCTTCTTTAAGCATGAAACATGGAAAACCGGGTGTACTCGTGAAGATGCAGGCAGCTCCAATTTGTATGCCATAGTACCAATCTTTTGCAACACCTTATAAGGGCCATAG
>JZKD02S2268981.1:25316-35614 GCA_000966675.3 Picea glauca | reverse complement strand
GAAAACATGACATGATGGAGAAATAGAGATACCAAACTTATGATCTCATGAGTGGCATTGACACATGGATAGAGGAATTGAGAAGCACCTAACTTATGATCTCATAAGGAAGGATAATAGAGATTGAGAGATACCAAACTTATGATCTCATGAGTGGTATTGATATGGCGACATTGTGAAGTATCAAACTTATGATATCATAGGGGAGATATCATTGAAGCATCAACATTCTGTGTGTGGATTATTTGAGCAAGGGTCTGGACAAAGAGAGTTTGGTGAAGTTTCTGCACCTACATCCATGGATGTAAGCATCTCATTTTGTTTTCATTAATATAAATCTATGCTTGGTCTATTTCCTTTAAATTTTGTGTACGTTTCATAAACTTGTTTCTTTCATAGATCCATTATGAAGCTAATCATGGTAGAGTAGGAAGTATGTCTCATTGTTGTTGCTCATTGTATTGCAGGACCTTTTGAAGAACTTGGAGATCAAGATCAGCTTGGATCAAGCAAGGACAAACGTCGGTAAACAAGTATTTACTCTACTTCCTTCTTCTTCTTTGAATAGTTTAGATTCATGAAAAGGAAAGTCAGTGTCCATAATAGCACTTTTCTGTCTTGGTCATAGGGGTCTAGTATCCAAGAGGAAATCCACTTGTCCACAGGGGGATTATTCTATAACACATGGTTCCCTAGTAAGTTTATTTCCCTTTAGGATGGGTTGCTACTGGGTGGATCTATGAAAAGTCATCGTTCATTCCCTCCATACTTACCAATTCCCATATTTATTCCTTCCATCTCCCCTATCCTTATTTGGGCATTGGGATTGGCTACACTAGGAAGGGTTGTACCTTACCTTGTGGGAAGAAGGGGCTAAAGGCCCAGAGGGTAAAAGTAGCTAGAAAGAGTTAAAAGCCAATTTTGAAACCTTCGAGATGCTTCGCCTAGGGATCCCCTAGAAAGCAATGAAAAGCTTCTTGGTAATAAAAATGGACCCAAAAGATAACATAAGCACTCTAGTTACTAGTTGATGAATAGGAGGTTTAATCATGACCCAACCTATTATGAAAATGTAAATGTAGTGGTATTACATTACCACCTATCTGGTCACCAAACCATGGTAGTGTCTCTTGGTGGCATAGCCAAGAGAAAGGGGGTCTCATTACGATACAAGCTTCTCATTTCCATGAAATATTTGTGGATAATGTTGTCACCTCTGGTCATCAAGCCAAGACAGTGGCCCTCAAATATTCCCTTGAAGCACAAGAGAAAAAGATCAAAATAAATAAAGATAAGAAAAAAATCCAATGAATTTGCTAGGAAACAATTGCATTCATGACAAGGTTCAACTCACCCTCCACAAAGGCACCCACATGTAAGACTCTACATTTCCATGTTATCACATGCACCCCATGCCAAAATATTTACCATATGCCACCTCATACACTTACATAACTTGGACTATATTCCACCTAGGAAACACCCCAAACTTAAGAGAGGTTATCCCAATAGGACACCCTGAGACCCTCTCCAAAACTAACTTGTCAAATTGCATAACATCTTTGAGAATTTGTTTGGGTTTAAGGGGGGTTTGATGCACATGTTTAGGTAATTTAATTATTGGATGTGATTTATATGTTATGATCCTTGTGAATTATGAACCTCTGGAGGCCTTACTTGTTGTTCCTGTGGGACCTTTCCTGGTGGACATGTACATTGAAGGATAGTACCATGAAGAAAAAAATTGTTTCCTTGAGACGCACTCTGGCAGGCCTTAGACGGATGAATCATACCTTCATTCACTTGGACGATGGAATTGGGAGGCCTAGAGACCATCCATCTATCCCATGATGTCATATTGGAGGGGCTAGGGCTTCATGCAGTTATGCCCCAGTGAAAGAAAGGAATTTGCACAATGTTCTAGCAAGAGATGGTGAGATTGAGCCCTAGAAGGGGAAACATTCCATCATTAGAGGTAGGAATCCCACCATGAGAGCTCAAAAATCACCCTATAAGGGCATTATTTCACCCCTAAAGGGGTTTTCAGTAGCAAATTAATTTTATTTAGCCCAAAAAATAATTTTTGTAAGAAATTGGCCAGGTCGGTCTGTCTTTTTGACCTTAAATTAATTAAAGGTCAAATTGTTGTATAAATAAACATAAATTGACATTCATTTTCATCAGAACTTTTCACTTGAGCATAAGATATCTGAAATTTGCGCCCTATTAGGGTTATTGGCTGAAATAATGAAGCACTACTCTTGTTTAAGGCTTATCTTTGCAACCTGGATCAATTTTTGGAGTTTTATGGTGATCTTGCATGTTATATTCATTATTATTCTTGGTGCAAGTAAGTATAATCTTCATTTTCTCATCTATTGAATAGTTTATTGTATGGTTTTATTTGCTCATACAATATTATGAAATTGCATGGTGTATTTAATGCTTGAAGTAAGAAACTTAAGTTTCTACTTTTTAACTTATTTATTTGCCAATCCTTCACTAAATTGATCTAGTAACTAGTGAAACCCTAGATCCCTAAAGTATTAGCACTGTATTGGTTTTCATTAGGTTATTCTTGCATAAGTTTTACTCCATAAAAATGCTAAGGAGAGCAAGGCGCTAGGGCCTAGAAGTTCTTACACCCTAGCACTTTGTTTCTTGAGCTCAAAATCTAGGAGGACCTAAGTTTCTACTCCTCCTAGGATTTTTGCCTCTTATAATTTTGTGTATTATCATTAATTAGCAGCCTTAGAAGAATTTGTCAACTTTTACCTCGTCACCCTAGAAGGCACTAGTTTCTTACCTCAACTCTTTGACAAGGCTTCAAACCTCTTCTTCTACTTGATACCTTGCTAAAATAACCTAATCCACTAACCTTTCCTATGTTACTAAATCCTAAAGCTTGTTGTTGCTACAACAATTATTTTGCATCCCTAACAAGCACACTAACTAAGCTAACCTACCCAAAAATTTGCACTAACCTAGGCGTCATCAACCTAGGGTCTAGTCTTCCCTTTGCTAACTTTCCTAAGTGCAAATTATGAATTTGTTACAACTGTCATAGTTTTTGTTAAAATCACTATTTTATCCCCTAACAGCCCTAAAATCATCCATAAAACCATTGAACATTTGTACTATGCAAACTGTAATCATTGGATATGGTAGTTGTCTTATTTATTTATTATAGTACTTTTCTGAAGTGGTTTCTATTGTTGTCATCATCATTAATTAATGTTGTTATAAATTTTTGGACATCCATTTATTGACTTGTATTAATCTTGAAAATCTTGAGTGACATAGTATTATCAAGTTTGCAATACCTTTTATATCTTGTCTTGTCATCATAACTTGAAGTTTTCAAGATACATTGTTGCTACTATAATGCCATCTTTATTGTATATAACTTGTTCTAGAAACACATAATTTTTCTAAGAAGTCATTGATTATAATTGTTGATATCATTGCTACTACTAACATTTGATGTTTCATTGGTAAAGGGAAGGTACAAATCCACTTTCACTTTCCCTTGTCCCTTTAAGCTTTACCTAAGTGACTTCTTTCGTTGAGTGACCTAAAGAGAGGGGTGGGTTTTCACCGTGTCTTTATGACCTTCATCAACCAACTAGGTCTTGGGATGTCTCCCTTTGAGTGAGGTTTTCCTCCTCCTAAAGAGAAAGAGGTACCCTATTGGGGTGACAGTGATAGGGATACCTCCGTGTTATGCCAATCTAAGCCTACTTTCCTTTAGGCTTTGGGAAAATATAGATTGTGCGATAACACACACAATTTATGAATAAGACAATTGCAACATTGACTAAGGAGTTCCAAATACATCATCAAAACAATACCTCGTATCATATTTAGGATAATGGAACAATGGAGGATTTCAATAAAATCTTGGAGAATGCCTTGACTAAAATTTTCAATGAAGGGAGAGATGATTGGGACTTAAGAGTTCCTGTAGTATTATGGGCGTACAAGAAGAAAGTAAATATTTGATAGGTCAGACACCTTTCATATTGGTCTATGGAAAGGAAGCAGTGATGCCAATGGATTTCATTCTACCTAGCCTATGCATTGCAACAATCATGGAGATCAGACACTGGTGCAATAGAGGAGAGATTGGCACAGTTAGAACAACTTGAGAAAGATCGGTTTGTCGTAAGTTTCAATCAGAAAGTTCAAAACGCAAGAGAGAAGGATTGGCATGATCGACACATCAAACATAAAAAATTTCAAGTGAGAGATATAGTACTACTCTATGAAATAAAGTTCATGTAGCATCTAGGAAAGTTTAGAATGCATTGGTTAGGACCCTATGTGATTTAGCACATAATAGAGACATGTGTTGCGTAGTTATAAACCTTGAATGGAGAATCCTTTGGAGGAATGGTGAATGGAAGTCAGTTGAAACTCTATAGAGACTACTGGAATATTGCACAGTAATATGGGTTGTGATGGAACTCATGTGTTATAGTATTTGTACCATAGTAGGAAGGAAAAACACAGAAAAACAAATAAAAAATAGAAAAGGGAAGAAAAATCAAATAAAAAGTAGATAGGGAAAAAATAAAAATATTATAGAGTATAGGGCCTTGGAGATTGAGCATAAGGGATGAATATCATGCATTGGAATGGAACCGTGTCAATTCATGAAAGAATATATAAAAGAGATAGATTGTGAACCACATCGATGCAACAATAAGAATCGTTGCGCAATTTGGAAATTACAATACCATTAACAACATTTAAGCACAGAAATGGCAGTTGTGAAGTGGGAGTGATAGGTCATAAAGGTTTCGTAGACTATTAAATGGTAAAAGCTCCCGGAAATCATGACAGATTGACAGTACGAGGGGAAAATAACACGATAGATTTGGTAATAAAGGAGCATTTAGTTAAACAACTAATCACCCTTGGTGGTGGATTGGACAAGGTAGTTAAGGCAGGATGAGACATGTACAATTAGCATGAAGGAAAAAAAACAATAGGAAGTCGTTCACTGTAATTCATTATTGCATGTGAGAAGGAGAAAAATAGAGTGAAAGAGAGTGAAATCAAGAGAACAAGAGCCGAGCCACAACTACATGTGAAGAGACACAAAACTAGTCCAAGAATCCTTTATAGGAAACAAGTGGCACCTCCGAAAGTTGGAACATCACCTGTAGCAGAGAGAAAATAGGTGAAGCGACTAGTAGCATCACCAGAGGTCAAGGAGGTAGCTCGAGCTTCGGGTTTGACACCACTAGAAATATTTCACATAGACCACCTATCGCCACGGATATACACTACACCACCTGCCAATGTACCATCCAATGGGAAGTACCCATTGTCGATACCACTAGTTCCGTTTGGTGTAAGTAGTGTCAAATATATGCTCGGGAAGATTTCCAACCTTAAGTTTATGGACCATGAGATAATTGATGCACATAAATTCCTGGAGTTGGCCATGGAGCAATATTTTCACACTGGGAGCATCCTAGGCACAGGACAAATCCTTTTAGAGCCATAGGAGTGGGTGTCTAGGTTGGAGAAGGCAGGAATACTAAACTTACTGGAGATTCTACATTTCGGGTGGATTACAAATATTAATGCATGCGTGAAGGTATTGCTAATATTTGTTCATGGGGGGACACTCTAGCTCGATCCCCCGGTACCAATTGATACTATGCTAATTGTGTGGATAACATGACTTCCAAAGGTTGGCGAGGACCCAACCATTTTATTTAACAATGCAGGAGAGCGAGCCCTCTCTAAGTTAGTGAAGGACAAATTCCAGACGTTTAGGGGCAAGAGGGGTCTGGATGTCAAAATAATCAATGATAAAAATGTGAGGTTTGCGATGCAATTATTGGCCTGCAAGTTATTGCAAAAACGTCACAAATATGAGGTACCAACTGTAGTCATTGCAGCTCTAGAGAAATGTGTTGAAGGGTTTTAAATGAACTGGGCTACCTTTTTAGTAAACCAATTTTTACGAGATTGTATGGAGGCCCAGGAAAAGGGCACAAAATTCCATTACGCATGGTTTCTAATCTTAATTGCGTTGTTCAGGTGGCAAGGAATAGGTTATTACCAATGCATGCACACATCAAAGAGAAACAATTTGGTTGCGAGGTATGCCAATTTATGGCACACAATAATTAAGAGAAGGACAAATGACAGTAACAACACATTTTTTATCTACCTGGAAAACATTACCTATTTAGTTGTGCACACACCATGCATATCAACATAAAAAGTAGTAGAATACAATAATATTGCATGATTTAGAGAAGGAATGCACCATATATACATGCACACCAAGAAGGATCTTGCACGCCAATGGTTGTTAACTAATTACAGTTTGATTACAAAGGACATGATCTTGATAGCCAATGAATGGGAACAAGACTCGAAAATCCTAGTCGAGAAAACATGGCACTCAAATAAGGGATAAGAGCATGACAAAATTTATGAGGACCTGATGATGAGAAGAACAATGGCACAAGAGATCAACCTGGGCCATCCACAACAACGACGCAACAACCAGTCCCAACAACAAAGACAAAAAGGAAGGATACAGAGACAGAAACCGTAGGGGGGTGCACAAGAAGGCCAAAGAACATAGAGAGACCCCCTTTTATATATTAACTAATGATGATATGGAAATAATTGGCTACTAGGTATGGGATGCCATAGAAGAAATATGGGAGGAAGCAACAAGGAAGAAAGAAGAGAAACAAAATAGAGTACAAGATCATCTAGTAGCACTCCATCAAATGTTGGAAGAAGCAATCATCAATAAAGAGTAGAGGACTGGGGAAGGATTGTCCACGGTGCCAAGGAGGGAAGAAAAAATCACGCAGAAATCTCTGACACAACAAAAAGTAGGGCATAAAACCTCACAGATTGGGACATATGCATTGGAGCTGCCAATGCGCGAGTTACATGAGCAAGTAAATGTGTTGGGTCATATTAGTGTAATTGTAGCAAGGATGTTAATGCAAAGAATACAGGACTTGCAAGAAGGATTGTTGCAAGAAATGAAGAATAGAGAAGAGGAAGCACATAAAGAATTGGAAAGAATAAGGGACGATAGATCCCAATTATAGGAGAAGTATGACATGGCACTTCAAGAAAAGAGGGAAGTTGAAGACAGAGTAGAATAAGTTATGAAGAATAAAGACAAGGCTGAGGAGAGGGCCAAGAAAGAATTAAAGAAGAAGGAAGAAGTTGAAGTTATAGCGCAGAAAACCCAAGCAACACTTTAGAAGCTATATAAGGAAATTACAGAAGTCCCTATAGTAGTAGAAGCTACTATGGAGGATCAAGTGTTTCAAAATTGTGGATGTCGTTAAAGGATTTTGTGAGAAGATTGAGGACTTAAAATTATGAAGCATGCTAGGAATGCCACCAGAGGTGCGTAAAGGAAGGGAGAGAATGGTAACGACAACAGTTGTCAATATTAACAAATTAGAAGGATAATGCACTAATCTCTGTGAGAATAACACACATATATGGACCGAGTTGGTAGAATACCTAGAGATGAAGGCAGTGGAAGCACGCTTAAGAGAAGCACAAGAAAGAGCACATCAGGCTTCATAGAAGATAACGAAACTTCCACCAGCAAAGCGGATGGAATCCATTTTAGCACAAAGGAAGTCATACATGGAGGTAGAGGATATGAGGGATCGACAAAATATCCTTTAACAGAGACTGGGACCACTGCAGGAAGAAGTAGTGAGGGTACTTGGAGAGTTGGCCACTATGCATGGTAAGGTCAAGCAGGCAGTGACTGAAGAAGAGGAAAAAATTACAAACTTGACTTGTGCAGGGGGAAAAGGAGACAAAAGATGTAATACCCATAGGATGAACCTCAATTGTAAATGTAAAAATACTTATAGGATGGTGAGCCAGGTTATTATAGGCCAAAAGGATTATGTGATTATTAGGATGGATAGCCTAGATGCTAAAGGCCACTGAGACTATTATTTTAATATGTAAACACTCATATCATTAATAAAGTACATCATTATTGTATACTGACCAAAAAATGAGTATGGGGGGATAAACTCCACTAGGAAGGGAAAGGGGGATAAGATCCTAGGAAGGGGCTAAGTCAGAGGGATTAATTCCAAAGGAATATTATGATATTATTCCTAAAGACTAAGGTATGGATATAACTTATGTTATTATAAGTTATTATGGGAAGGGAATGATTTACAAGTGGAAAGAAATGAGTTCCTTGAGGACCATGTGTCATTAAGGGCGCATGCATATATATGTGGTGGAAATTAGTCCATTTTCCCATTCACCATTCATGCATTCCATAATTCCTCCATTATTTCATGCACTCCTTGAGTTGTACTTGGTACATCTCTGTCACGAGCAGTGCACCTGTACCTTACCTAAACCAATACTGTACTGGTACCTGTACCTGTACCTGGTTAACTTAAGAGATGGAGCATTGTCCATTATTCTCTCCTACCATCTGAGCTATTTTGTTGTCGTTATGAGACATGTACTTGGGAAGCTTGGCACTATGGACAATGAAAAACCTAGTTTGATTGCAGGATGAAGAGGCGGTTTTTCATGCTTGTGGTCAAAGAAGCAGGTTTTTAGGCCCATAGTAAGTCTCTCTAGGTGAGAGATTTGTTATGTCGAAGAAGTAGGTTGTTAGGCCCGTGAGTAGTTTCTCTAGGTGAGAAACTACTTGGAATTGTTCTTTGGTGTGTTGGGCAATAACTATTGGGCTCTGAGACATCATGTTCGGCTTGTTGTTGAAGCCCTGGAAGGGAAGTGATGCAGCTGGAAGAATTTTGAGCAGAGAAGGGGAACACTTCCTGGGGTGGGACAGGCATGTGTGGAATGAGAGATTGTAGGCTAGTTGCAGCAGTTGGGCACCTTAGAATGAGAAATTATGTTTCTTGGCAGATGTTATACTGGCTTAATATTCTTTTACTTGGGTGGATTTTAGTCCCAGCTCGAGGGTGACCCACCACTGTGATTACGAGCAGTGTGGTATATGGTTGGGAGGAATGCGGAATGTATGCACGCAGTTGGTGGTATTTTATCAACGATAAGCCTCAATTGTGTGTGAAATTACATGATGCATCATTATTTATGCATTTGTTTTTATGAGTTTTTCCTGTATATGTTGCATGTGTATTTCTATTATTATCTTGTATAAATCTGTGAATTTACAGAGTATCTTTGTGTTTAAATATTGTATACAGTTCATAATTTTCACGTGGAATATCCCAACAGGTGGTTGGGGATGTTACAATATGGTATCAAAGCTCCAATTTTTAACACTGAGCCTGGATGGGCCGAGTAAGTTGAAATTGTAATGAAATTTCACAGAGAATTGAAGTTACAATGCATCCATGGGTGTCAAGAGGGCGCTGAGAGAACATGTTAACGGTGTTTGAAAGGTCAAGACGCGCAACGCAAGCAGAGGATCAAGGAATGACCCTCCAAAGGAGAAATCAAAGGCCAGGCCTTTGAAAGTTTGAGTGAAATCCTTCATTGGAGGGAAGCACAAGGCATGCGCCAAGGGTCCAAGTCCTTTGACTAGACAAAGCTCGAGGAGGTATAGTGAATGTAAGTCCCCGATGAGAGGAAACTTGTTTGTTTGAAGATGAATGGACGAGATCCATTCAGGAGAATACAGATCCCTCGCAATTGTTAGATATGGAGGAGGTGTGTGGTATTTAAGCACTAAAGTCCTTTGGACTTCACTGCTCCAACAATTTTTCGTTGTTTGTTGGAAAGGAGGAAAAAGCCCCGAAGTCTCAAAGTCCCAGAGTGAATCTACATCATATATCACTCTGAGGAGTGCCAGCCATTGGATTGGTTGAGCATAGATATGGTCCGTTGGATCAAATGCTAGACTCGAAGAGAAGCATGTGTGAGAAGATCACATCCTAGCCATTGGATCTGCACATAAGAGAATGTGAGTTGTATATATCATGGCAGTTCGAAGGTTTGACACTCTGCGAGAAATGAGTTCTTGTGTTTCTAGGAGGAAAATCTCCCAAAGTCACAAATTTCAGAGTGAATGTTGACCATTGGTCATTAGGGACACATGTCAGTAAATTAGCGAGTGTCCAGAAGTTTGACAATCTGGATGATTGTGGGTGAAAAGTGTTCATGCATGAAAAGGCCTGAAGTCCCAAACTATGAACTGAATCCTAACCATTGGTCATTAGGGACATGTGTCAACATATTAGAAAGTGTCTGAAAGTTCAGAAATCCAGAGGGTCATGGGTGAAAAGTGTTGAGGAGTGAAAAGGCCCGAAGTCCCAAACTCC
>JZKD02S2268981.1:0-15988 GCA_000966675.3 Picea glauca | reverse complement strand
TTACAATAACCTTTCTCACTAGCCTATAAGTATTTTTACATTTACAATTGATGCTCAACCTAGGGGTATTACATTCCCATCCCCTTATTTATGCACTATCCTTAGTGCATTATATGCCATGTACAATTCAGAATTCCTAAAAAAAAACTCCATGTGTTTGCTAATGAAGTTTGTTATCCACCTAGTGCTATACTTTCAAGCACCAATTCATGTATTCATATTGTAGCTAGAAATTCATTTGCTCTATTCCATAGAGCTGCTTCAGGAAAGAATTCAGCTCATTGTTCCTTTTGACACGTCCTCATTATGACAACTACCATGCCATAAGCACTCCTGAGTTGCCTCTTCGTTGTTGTACTCACCCTTCCAGGCTCAGGCATCCTTTCATTGCTACATAGTCCTTCATCGATCCATATTTCTAAGGCTTTCACACACAAGGAGATCACCAACTCATTATTAGAACCCCACCAAGGTTCTACATTTATAGGGCTCCAATGTCTCCAACAATAGTTTTTCTTCCTAAGCATTCCAACTTTAATCAATATTATCTCATCTGTACCACACACATATAGTTATTATGAGAGAACATTAAAAAAAATCATTTAGAAACTCAAACTTATTTCATAAGTAATTCAACTTTTCCCCAAAATATGAAATTCTTTCTCATAATTTTTTTATGGATGTTGCAATAGTAGGATGCAATCTTCCTTATGGMTTTCAACAAGCACCATATTGAATACCACTTTTCCTGCAATGCTTTCATGCATTCAACCAACATATTATCAATATTTCCTGTAYATTATACTTTCATTGCAATATGTACCAAAACCTTACAAAGTGATCTTAGAATTGTCTACACCTAACAATTCAATCACAACTATCAAACAATTTATTAAATAGAATGAATTATCATTCTATGCATATTCATGTTCACAATTAATATCAGTAAGCTCATTACTCTATTTTTTGAACAAAAAAAATTATGTAGTCAATTCCCATGTGACTACTCGACTTGCCAATTTCCTGTTGCAATGTCTAACAACTCCATGAGTTAGTAATAGTTGTAACATTTCAGTTGTTAGTATAATTATTTCCATTCAATAAAATATATGCATGCACTCACAAAACACAATCAACAAATGCATTTAAGTATACAATTCTATCATGCATAAGTGCAACTCTACCACTTACTATGCATGAGTGCAATTGTCAATGCATATCTATTCATTGCATCTTTCATTGATTTTCATAATTCTCTATATCTAAGTCATGTATATCACCGTTATTAAATTGAAAATTTGGCCAATGCCTTGACACATTCTCCATACACATCCTATTGTATTCTCAATTATTTGGATGCCTTCCTTTTTGACCCAAACACTACACCAAGAACATAATTATGTGGTGCTAATTAGTGTTAGAAAAAAGGTTGCAGTCCAAACATTATTTAGAAGTAGGAAGTTCATTGAATATTTGTGTGGTACATAGCCTTTCCAAAACCAACCATGTCATTGTCTCATACATGACTAGCTTTTCTGACATCCATTCCTATAAGAGTGTCATACCCTTTATTGCTTTAGTTATTACCTTATAACCAAATTACATGACATGCTACTATGTCATTATATGCATTCAAAAGCAAAGAATCTTTGATAATTATTACATGCCTCCAACCTTTACCACACCTAGTGGTATCTTATTCCCATTAATGCATTCAAATAATACAATAATGTGATTTTATAAAATAACTGTGGCTGAGGAAATTCTTACCTAAATTCCCTTCATCAATTATGCAACATAAATTTATAAAATACTTATTTGCATAGCTTCCATTAAATAAATTTGATGCTACCTGATTAGTTGATGACAATAGAAGCTCCCATGCCTCTTTTATCAGTCTTATAATCAACACTTCATCTTTTTGTTTCTTCCTTCCATATGAAGCAACATCAATAGCTACACTTGTAAACATGCAAGAATTCTCTCTTTCCTAGTGGAACAACCACCATTAGTAGCTTTCATATTAATATATATTCAACAATAGACTAATCCTAGTCTTATTATTTTATACATGTATATTAACAAATTGACATTCATCAATTTATATTTGTATGTACTAAGAATGCATCATTAGCATGCTCCTAAATGCATTTGCATGTTAATTTCTTGTACTATGTATGGCTTTCCAACAAGACATAACATAATTGCTGCTACAATAATTGCAACAACCTCTTTCTCCTTGTATCACGTTTCTTTGTTGTTTCCAAAAGTCTTCAATTCTTCGTGGAGTATAGAATCATATTGTGTTCTTACAAAAGAAAACAATGTGTCTGATTGTTCTCTATCTTGAGTACTTTTCCATCCCAACCTTTCTTATCTACTTTCCACACTTGTAACCATATATTATGCTTATATTCTTTTTTAGCATTCTGCTATTACTTGGATCCCTCTGATCCAACTCCTACATGAACAAATTACATTTCCATTCATGCTCTCTAATTAACCTTGGATATTTAACGCCAATTTCTTTATTGAAACACAATGATTCATCCTTTCCTTTACCGAACATATCAACACTTGTATTTTCTTAATGAACCATTACTTTCTCTCGCCCTGACCCATCTGATTTCAACCTGACTTGCATAATCATTTTCATCATGTTGCTATGCTACACAATTCTTCTTTTCCAGGTGCATAGAGTTAACCGGAATGAGTTAGCATTGCTCTTACTTGCCATCATAGATTCCAGTGATACTTTCCACCCATGGAATGTCACTTATGGATTTGTTCCACTTGATATAGATTCTCCTTAGATTTTATTTATTTTGCATTCTATACCAAGAATATACTCATTTTCTTCTTCATGGTTCCTTATTGTTTCCCCTTTAGAAACCTTGTTTCCATTATTCTAATATGTTCAAAAACATGAATCCATCCTAGAATCTTTCTTCCTTGTATGGGAAAACCCTTCCTTAGAACCTGATTGCATTCCTCTGGATCTAATATGTACATATTGCATTGTTTATGCATCTATTGGGACTTCTTTAGTATGTTCACACATGTATTGCTTCACCCCTAAACTTTTTCCATAAAACCATGCTTCCATTGTTCTACTCTAATAACAATCATGGAAATATTATCTCTAAAACTATAGGACTGATATTTGGAGATGTTTTCATTCTCTCCATGTATACACTCTGTCTTTCTTTATCAGAATACTAGCATCATGATATATAAATTTGCATAGAATAGGTCTTCCCACCGTGTACCTCTTTATTTTAACATTTACCTTTGTTAGACTAGATAACCTTTCACTACTTCCTCCATTTAAATGATATTCTTTACACCTTGATTCCACTGAGCATTTTGATTTGTATTATTGGATCTATTGTAATGGATTCCCAAGCCTTCATGGTTGCACCTTAGACTCATACTTGAAGATACCACTTTGATAAGACAATTTTATATGTTTTATAAACAACCCTAATCTTTGCTTGCAACACATTTATTATGTAAGGTAATAATTCTAAAAATTATGGTGAAAGAAAGCATACAATAACAATGGTTAGTTAAACCCACAATACACTATTCTGGTAACATATATACAATTTTTCCCCTTCATGGTTACCAAAATTCTTCTTTCTGATTCCCTATAAAATTTTTTTCTCATCTCACAATTATGGGTGATTACATGGACTCCTCGGTTTAATACCTTTCCAATGACTTATTTCTTGCTCAATTATGAGTTTTAGTCTCCATGACCATGATGGTTTGAGTTTGTACCTTCATTACCCATATTGACATACATCCCTTTGATCTCATCATCCTGGTTGTAAGCCCCTTATGTATCTTCCATCCTCTGAACTCTTGGTTGATCCTATTCTGATCTAAATGTTGTTAACTCTACAAAATGTGTAGCCAACATAACCTGTTAGGCTAATTGATTTATCAATTGTATGAAATTATGAATAATTTTGATTCAGTATTGCATCATAATTATTTCTTCTGATTTCCTGAGAAAATGATTGTCCATATCAATTTTATGGGTGAACAATTTTATTCTACTGTTCAATACCTTTCCAACGTCTGCTTCCATGCTCAATTCTAAGTTTTGAGTAGAAAGTTATGGTTATATGAATATTCATCCTTTCTGTGAGGGAAAACCTTGTCCAAGTGATCTTCTTCGGGAGCCAAATTATCTCTTGGACCTGTGTTGTATCCTCTCTTAAGGTTCACAGGCCCTTTTGATTTTCCCTCAAATGCAGGTATGTACAATTTAGAAACCCGTGGGATCCTTCTTTAAGTTCCCTTTCACTCTTAAGAAATCCAATTTTCGGGCACTAGCCCCCTTTACTTCAGCCCAAAACTCATGTGACCGCGGGTTAGAATTAGGAACTTGCCAATGTGGCACTTATTCGAAGCTTCAGGGCTTCGACGCTTCAGAGCTTCAGGCTTCAAAATATTTTCTAACACTACACAACATTTTCCCAGAACGTTGAAGTGGAAAATCCCCCGAACGACGTTTCTCTGGAGCTTTGGGACTCTGACACTCCGGAGCTTCGTGCTTCAGAGGATTTCTCAACATAACACAATATTTACCCCGAACATCGAAGTGGAATATTCCTCGAACGTTCCTTCTCCATAGCTTCAGGACTCTAACACTCCAGAGCTTTAAGCTTAAGAGGAATTCTCAACACAACACAACATTTCCCCCAAACGTCGAACTGGTGTTTTGATGCTTCATTACTCTGGCGCTCCACTAATTTGGGCTTCAGAATTTTTGACCACACAACACTCTAAGTCCCTTAAACATCAAAATGGAAAATTCTTGGACTGGTGCTTCAACACTTCGTTAATCCTATGCTTCGCTACTTCGAGCTTTAGAATTTTTGACCACACAACACACTAAGTCCTCCGAATGCTGAACTGACGAACTAATCCAACGCTCTCCAGCTCTAGAGATTTAGGCTTCAGAGGATCTTACAATATAACACTCCACTTCCTCCAAAAACCAAAGTGGCTAACTATTTTGGTGCTCTCCATCTCTGGATCTTTGGGCTTCAGAGTTTCTAATCACACAACATGCGAATCTTCCCAAATGCCGAATTGGCGAAATCTCAGAGAGTCTAGGATCAACGGTCCATGGCTCTTATCACGATCTATGACCATAAATAACTATGGGACTCCAGGACTCCGGGTCTTCCTGGGACTCCAACATGCAACACCTTCCAATTGTTGAACGCAGAAGTGACGATCTACGACTCACACTCCTCCAATAATCAATGGATGAGAACTTCTCCAGAACTCCAGGATTAAGGAGTTCACGCTTCTAATCACTGCCAAATCCTCAAACTATCGAACATTGAATTGATGAAGGGAATATATCCATGGTCCATGTGTCCCTAATAAAGAATGACCTAGATTTTTTCAGGGATTTAGGAATTTGGGCCTTTTCACACCTGAACACTTTTCACCCACGATCCTCTAGATTGTCAAACTTCCAGACACTCGCTAATCTGTTGACACGTGTCCTTGAAGACCAATGTCTAGGATTCACTCCAAAGTTCAGGACTTCGGGCCTTTTCACACCTGGACACTTTTCACCCACGATCCTTTAGATTTCCAAACTTTATAACACTCACTAATCTATTGACACGTGTCCCTGACAACCAATGGTCAGGATTCACTCTGGAGTTTGGGACTTCGGGCCTTTTCACTCCTCAACACTTTTCACCCATGACCCTCTGGATTTCTGAACTTTCAGACACTTTCTAATATGTTGACACATGTCCCTAATGACCAATGGTTAGGATTCAGTTCATAGTTTGGGACTTCAGGCCTTTTCATGCATGAACACTTTTCACCCACAATCATCCAGATTGTCAAACTTCTGGACACTCGCTAATTTACTGACATGTGTCCCTAATGACCAATGGTCAACATTCACTCTGAAATTTGTGACTTTGGGAGATTTTCCTCCTAGAAACACAAGAACTCATTTCTCGCAGAGTGTCAAACCTTCGAACTGCCATGATATATACAACTCACATTCTCTTATGTGCAGATCCAATGGCTAGGATGTGATCTTCTCACACATGCTTCTCTTCGAGTCTAGCATTTGATCCAACGGACCATATCTATGCTCAACCAATCCAATGGCTGGCACTCCTCAGAGTGATATATGATGTAGATTCACTCTGGGACTTTGAGACTTCGGGGCTTTTTCCTCCTTTCCAACAAACAACGAAAAATTGTTGGAGCAGTGAAGTCCAAAGGACTTTAGTGCTTAAATACCACACACCTCCTCCATATCTAACAATTGCGAGGGATCTGTATTCTCCTGAATGGATCTCGTCCATTCATCTTCAAACAAACAAGTTTCCTCTCATCGGGGACTTACATTCACTATACCTCCTCGAGCTTTGTCTAGTCAAAGGACTTGGACCCTTGGCGCATGCCTTGTGCTTCCCTCCAATGAAGGATTTCACTCAAACTTTCAAAGGCCTGGCCTTTGATTTCTCCTTTGGAGGGTCATTCCTTGATCCTCTGCTTGCGTTGCGCGTCTTGACCTTTCAAACACCGTTAACATGTTCTCTCAGCGCCCTCTTGACACCCATGGATGCATTGTAACTTCAATTCTCTGTGAAATTTCATTACAATTTCAACTTACTCGGCCCATCCAGGCTCAGTGTTAAAAATTGGAGCTTTGATACCATATTGTAACATCCCCAACCACCTGTTGGGATATTCCACGTGAAAATTATGAACTGTATACAATATTTAAACACAAAGATACTCTGTAAATTCACAGATTTATACAAGATAATAATAGAAATACACATGCAACATATACAGGAAAAACTCATAAAAACAAATGCATAAATAATGATGCATCATGTAATTTCACACACAATTGAGGCTTATCGTTGATAAAATACCACCAACTGCGTGCATACATTCCGCATTCCTCCCAACCATATACCACACTGCTCGTAATCACAGTGGTGGGTCACCCTCGAGCTGGGACTAAAATCCACCCAAGTAAAAGAATATTAAGCCAGTATAACATCTGCCAAGAAACATAATTTCTCATTCTAAGGTGCCCAACTGCTGCAACTAGCCTACAATCTCTCATTCCACACATGCCTGTCCCACCCCAGGAAGTGTTCCCCTTCTCTGCTCAAAATTCTTCCAGCTGCATCACTTCCCTTCCAGGGCTTCAACAACAAGCCGAACATGATGTCTCAGAGCCCAATAGTTATTGCCCAACACACCAAAGAACAATTCCAAGTAGTTTCTCACCTAGAGAAACTACTCACGGGCCTAACAACCTACTTCTTCGACATAACAAATCTCTCACCTAGAGAGACTTACTATGGGCCTAAAAACCTGCTTCTTTGACCACAAGCATGAAAAACCGCCTCTTCATCCTGCAATCAAACTAGGTTTTTCATTGTCCATAGTGCCAAGCTTCCCAAGTACATGTCTCATAACGACAACAAAATAGCTCAGATGGTAGGAGAGAATAATGGACAATGCTCCATCTCTTAAGTTAACCAGGTACAGGTACAGGTACCAGTACAGTATTGGTTTAGGTAAGGTACAGGTGCACTGCTCGTGACAGAGATGTACCAAGTACAACTCAAGGAGTGCATGAAATAATGGAGGAATTATGGAATGCATGAATGGTGAATGGGAAAATGGACTAATTTCCACCACATATATATGCATGCGCCCTTAATGACACATGGTCCTCAAGGAACTCATTTCTTTCCACTTGTAAATCATTCCCTTCCCATAATAACTTATAATAACATAAGTTATATCCATACCTTAGTCTTTAGGAATAATATCATAATATTCCTTTGGAATTAATCCCTCTGACTTAGCCCCTTCCTAGGATCTTATCCCCCTTTCCCTTCCTAGTGGAGTTTATCCCCCCATACTCATTTTTTGGTCAGTATACAATAATGATGTACTTTATTAATGATATGAGTGTTTACATATTAAAATAATAGTCTCAGTGGCCTTTAGCATCTAGGCTATCCATCCTAATAATCACATAATCCTTTTGGCCTATAATAACCTGGCTCACCATCCTATAAGTATTTTTACATTTACAATTGAGGTTCATCCTATGGGTATTACATCTTTTGTCTCCTTTTCCCCCTGCACAAGTCAAGTTTGTAATTTTTTCCTCTTCTTCAGTCACTGCCTGCTTGACCTTACCATGCATAGTGGCCAACTCTCCAAGTACCCTCACTACTTCTTCCTGCAGTGGTCCCAGTCTCTGTTAAAGGATATTTTGTCGATCCCTCATATTCTCTACCTCCATGTATGACTTCCTTTGCGCTAAAATGGATTCCATCCGCTTTGCTGGTGGAAGTTTCGTTATCTTCTATGAAGCCTGATGTGCTCTTTCTTGTGCTTCTCTTAAGCATGCTTCCACTACCTTCATCTCTAGGTATTCTACCAACTCGGTCCATATATGTGTGTTATTCTCACAGAGATTAGTGCATTATCCTTCTAATTTGTTAATATTGACAACTGTTGTCATTACCATTCTCTCCCTTCCTTTACGCACCTCTGGTGGCATTCCTAGCATGCTTCATAATTTTAAGTCCTCAATCTTCTCACGAAATCCTTTAACGACATCCACAATTTTGAAACACTTGATCCTCCATAGTAGCTTCTACTACTATAGGGACTTCTGTAATTTCCTTATATAGCTTCTAAAGTGTTGCTTGAGTTTTCTGTGCTATAACTTCAACTTCTTCCTTCTTCTTTAATTCTTTCTTGGCCCTCTCCTCAGCCTTGTCTTTATTCTTCATAACTTCTTCTACTCTGTCTTCAACTTCCCTCTTTTCTTGAAGTGCCATGTCATACTTCTCCTATAATTGGGATCTATCGTCCCTTATTCTTTATAATTCTTTATGTGCTTCCTCTTCTCTATTCTTCATTTCTTGCAACAATCCTTCTTGCAAGTCCTGTATTCTTTGCATTAGCATCCTTGCTACAACTACATTAATATGACCCAACACATTTACTTGCTCATGTAACTCGCGCATTGGCAGCTCCAATGCATATGTCCCAATCTGTGAGGTTTTATGCCCTACTTTTTGTTGTGTCAGAGATTTCTGTGTGATTTTTTCTTCCCTCCTTGGCACCGTGGACAATCCTTCCCCAGTCCTCTACTCTTTATTGATGATTGCTTCTTCCAACATTTGATGGAGTGCTACTAGATGATCTTGTACTCTATTTTGTTTCTCTTCTTTCTTCCTTGTTGCTTCCTCCCATATTTCTTCTATGGCATCCCATACCTAGTAGCCAATTATTTCCATATCATCATTAGTTAATATATAAAAGGGGGTCTCTCTATGTTCTTTGGCCTTCTTGTGCACCCCCCTACGGTTTCTGTCTCTGTATCCTTCCTTTTTGTCTTTGTTGTTGGGACTGGTTGTTGCGTCGTTGTTGTGGATGGCCCAGGTTGATCTCTTGTGCCATTGTTCTTCTCATCATCAGGTCCTCATAAATTTTGTCATGCTCTTATCCCTTATTTGAGTGCCATGTTTTCTCGACTAGGATTTTCGAGTCTTGTTCCCATTCATTGGCTATCAAGATCATGTCCTTTGTAATCAAACTGTAATTAGTTAACAACCATTGGCGTGCAAGATCCTTCTTGGTGTGCATGTATATATGGTGCATTCCTTCTCTAAATCATGCAATATTATTGTATTCTACTACTTTTTATGTTGATATGCATGGTGTGTGCACAACTAAATAGGTAATGTTTTCCAGGTAGATAAAAAATGTGTTGTTACTGTCATTTGTCCTTCTCTTAATTATTGTGTGCCATAAATTGGCATACCTCGCAACCAAATTGTTTCTCTTTGATGTGTGCATGCATTGGTAATAACCTATTCCTTGCCACCTGAACAACGCAATTAAGATTAGAAACCATGCGTAATGGAATTTTGTGCCCTTTTCCTGGGCCTCCATACAATCTCGTAAAAATTGGTTTACTAAAAAGGTAGCCCAGTTCATTTAAAACCCTTCAACACATTTCTCTAGAGCTGCAATGACTACAGTTGGTACCTCATATTTGTGACGTTTTTGCAATAACTTGCAGGCCAATAATTGCATCGCAAACCTCACATTTTTATCATTGATTATTTTGACATCCAGACCCCTCTTGCCCCTAAACGTCTGGAATTTGTCCTTCACTAACTTAGAGAGGGCTCGCTCTCCTGCATTGTTAAATAAAATGGTTGGGTCCTCGCCAACCTTTGGAAGTCATGTTATCCACACAATTAGCATAGTATCAATTGGTACCGGGGGATCGAGCTAGAGTGTCCCCCCATGAACAAATATTAGCAATACCTTCACGCATGCATTAATATTTGTAATCCACCCGAAATGTAGAATCTCCAGTAAGTTTAGTATTCCTGCCTTCTCCAACCTAGACACCCACTCCTATGGCTCTAAAAGGATTTGTCCTGTGCCTAGGATGCTCCCAGTGTGAAAATATTGCTCCATGGCCAACTCCAGGAATTTATGTGCATCAATTATCTCATGGTCCATAAACTTAAGGTTGGAAATCTTCCCGAGCATATATTTGACACTACTTACACCAAACGGAACTAGTGGTATCGACAATGGGTACTTCCCATTGGATGGTACATTGGCAGGTGGTGTAGTGTATATCCGTGGCGATAGGTGGTCTATGTGAAATATTTCTAGTGGTGTCAAACCCGAAGCTCGAGCTACCTCCTTGACCTCTGGTGATGCTACTAGTCGCTTCACCTATTTTCTCTCTGCTACAGGTGATGTTCCAACTTTCGGAGGTGCCACTTGTTTCCTATAAAGGATTCTTGGACTAGTTTTGTGTCTCTTCACATGTAGTTGTGGCTCGGCTCTTGTTCTCTTGATTTCACTCTCTTTCACTCTATTTTTCTCCTTCTCACATGCAATAATGAATTACAGTGAACGACTTCCTATTGTTTTTTTTCCTTCATGCTAATTGTACATGTCTCATCCTGCCTTAACTACCTTGTCCAATCCACCACCAAGGGTGATTAGTTGTTTAACTAAATGCTCCTTTATTACCAAATCTATCGTGTTATTTTTCCCTCGTACTGTCAATCTGTCATG
The DNA here is from genome assembly GCA_000966675.3 of Picea glauca. Lineage (NCBI taxonomy): Eukaryota > Viridiplantae > Streptophyta > Pinopsida > Pinales > Pinaceae > Picea > Picea glauca. The sequence continues at coordinate 4,837 of JZKD02S2268981.1, read as the reverse complement.
ATTTTCGGGAGATTTTACCATTTAATAGTCTACGAAACCTTTATGACCTATCACTCCCACTTCACAACTGTCATTTATGTGCTTAAATGTTGTTAATGGTATTGTAATTTCCAAATTGCGCAACGATTCTTATTGTTGCATCGATGTGGTTCACAATCTATCTCTTTTATGTATTATTTCATGAATTGACACGGTTCCATTCCAGTGCATGATATTCATCCCTTATGCTCAATCTCCAAGGACCTATACTCTATAATATTTTTATTTTTTCCCTATCTACTTTTTATTTGATTTTTCTTCCCTTTTCTATTTTTTATTTGTTTTTCTATGTTTTTCCTTCCTACTATGGTACAAATACTATAACACATGAGTTCTATCACAACCCATATTACTGTGCAATATTCCAGTAGTCTCTATAGAGTTTCAACTGACTTCCATTCACCATTCCTCCAAAGGCTTCTCCATTCAAGGTTTATAACTACGCAACACATGTCTCTATTATGTGCTAAATCACATAGGGTCCTAACCAATGCATTCTAAACTTTCCTGGATGCTACATGAACTTTATTTCATAGAGTAGTACTATATCTCCCACTTGGAATTTTTTATGTTTGATGTGTCGATCATGCCAATCCTTCTCTCTTGCGTTTTGAACTTTCTGATTGAAACTTATGACAAACCAATCTTTCTCAAGTTGTTCTAACTGTGCCAATCTCTCCTCTATTGCACCAGTGTCTGATCTCCATGATTGTTGCAATGCATAGTCTAGGTAGAATGAAATCCATTGGCATCACTGCTTCCTTTCCATAGACCAATATGAAAGGTGTCTGACCTATCAAATATTTACTTTCTTCTTGTACGCCCATAATACTACAGGAACTCTTAAGTCCCAATCATCTCTCCCTTCATTGAAAATTTTAGTCAAGGCATTCTCCAAGATTTTATTGAAATCCTCCATTGTTCCATTATCCTAAATATGATACGAGGTATTGTTTTGATGATGTATTTGGAACTCCTTAGTCAATGTTGCAATTGTCTTATTCATAAATTGTGTGTGTTATCGCACAATCTATATTTTCCCAAAGCCTAAAGGAAAGTAGGCTTAGATTGGCATAACACGGAGGTATCCCTATCACTGTCACCCCAATAGGGTACCTCTTTCTCTTTAGGAGGAGGAAAACCTCACTCAAAGGGAGACATCCCAAGACCTAGTTGGTTGATGAAGGTCATAAAGACACGGTGAAAACCCACCCCTCTCTTTAGGTCACTCAACGAAAGAAGTCACTTAGGTAAAGCTTAAAGGGACAAGGGAAAGTGAAAGTGGATTTGTACCTTCCCTTTACCAATGAAACATCAAATGTTAGTAGTAGCAATGATATCAACAATTATAATCAATGACTTCTTAGAAAAATTATGTGTTTCTAGAACAAGTTATATACAATAAAGATGGCATTATAGTAGCAACAATGTATCTTGAAAACTTCAAGTTATGATGACAAGACAAGATATAAAAGGTATTGCAAACTTGATAATACTATGTCACTCAAGATTTTCAAGATTAATACAAGTCAATAAATGGATGTCCAAAAATTTATAACAACATTAATTAATGATGATGACAACAATAGAAACCACTTCAGAAAAGTACTATAATAAATAAATAAGACAACTACCATATCCAATGATTACAGTTTGCATAGTACAAATGTTCAATGGTTTTATGGATGATTTTAGGGCTGTTAGGGGATAAAATAGTGATTTTAACAAAAACTATGACAGTTGTAACAAATTCATAATTTGCACTTAGGAAAGTTAGCAAAGGGAAGACTAGACCCTAGGTTGATGACGCCTAGGTTAGTGCAAATTTTTGGGTAGGTTAGCTTAGTTAGTGTGCTTGTTAGGGATGCAAAATAATTGTTGTAGCAACAACAAGCTTTAGGATTTAGTAACATAGGAAAGGTTAGTGGATTAGGTTATTTTAGCAAGGTATCAAGTAGAAGAAGAGGTTTGAAGCCTTGTCAAAGAGTTGAGGTAAGAAACTAGTGCCTTCTAGGGTGACGAGGTAAAAGTTGACAAATTCTTCTAAGGCTGCTAATTAATGATAATACACAAAATTATAAGAGGCAAAAATCCTAGGAGGAGTAGAAACTTAGGTCCTCCTAGATTTTGAGCTCAAGAAACAAAGTGCTAGGGTGTAAGAACTTCTAGGCCCTAGCGCCTTGCTCTCCTTAGCATTTTTATGGAGTAAAACTTATGCAAGAATAACCTAATGAAAACCAATACAGTGCTAATACTTTAGGGATCTAGGGTTTCACTAGTTACTAGATCAATTTAGTGAAGGATTGGCAAATAAATAAGTTAAAAAGTAGAAACTTAAGTTTCTTACTTCAAGCATTAAATACACCATGCAATTTCATAATATTGTATGAGCAAATAAAACCATACAATAAACTATTCAATAGATGAGAAAATGAAGATTATACTTACTTGCACCAAGAATAATAATGAATATAACATGCAAGATCACCATAAAACTCCAAAAATTGATCCAGGTTGCAAAGATAAGCCTTAAACAAGAGTAGTGCTTCATTATTTCAGCCAATAACCCTAATAGGGCGCAAATTTCAGATATCTTATGCTCAAGTGAAAAGTTCTGATGAAAATGAATGTCAATTTATGTTTATTTATACAACAATTTGACCTTTAATTAATTTAAGGTCAAAAAGACAGACCGACCTGGCCAATTTCTTACAAAAATTATTTTTTGGGCTAAATAAAATTAATTTGCTACTGAAAACCCCTTTAGGGGTGAAATAATGCCCTTATAGGGTGATTTTTGAGCTCTCATGGTGGGATTCCTACCTCTAATGATGGAATGTTTCCCCTTCTAGGGCTCAATCTCACCATCTCTTGCTAGAACATTGTGCAAATTCCTTTCTTTCACTGGGGCATAACTGCATGAAGCCCTAGCCCCTCCAATATGACATCATGGGATAGATGGATGGTCTCTAGGCCTCCCAATTCCATCGTCCAAGTGAATGAAGGTATGATTCATCCGTCTAAGGCCTGCCAGAGTGCGTCTCAAGGAAACAATTTTTTTCTTCATGGTACTATCCTTCAATGTACATGTCCACCAGGAAAGGTCCCACAGGAACAACAAGTAAGGCCTCCAGAGGTTCATAATTCACAAGGATCATAACATATAAATCACATCCAATAATTAAATTACCTAAACATGTGCATCAAACCCCCCTTAAACCCAAACAAATTCTCAAAGATGTTATGCAATTTGACAAGTTAGTTTTGGAGAGGGTCTCAGGGTGTCCTATTGGGATAACCTCTCTTAAGTTTGGGGTGTTTCCTAGGTGGAATATAGTCCAAGTTATGTAAGTGTATGAGGTGGCATATGGTAAATATTTTGGCATGGGGTGCATGTGATAACATGGAAATGTAGAGTCTTACATGTGGGTGCCTTTGTGGAGGGTGAGTTGAACCTTGTCATGAATGCAATTGTTTCCTAGCAAATTCATTGGATTTTTTTCTTATCTTTATTTATTTTGATCTTTTTCTCTTGTGCTTCAAGGGAATATTTGAGGGCCACTGTCTTGGCTTGATGACCAGAGGTGACAACATTATCCACAAATATTTCATGGAAATGAGAAGCTTGTATCGTAATGAGACCCCCTTTCTCTTGGCTATGCCACCAAGAGACACTACCATGGTTTGGTGACCAGATAGGTGGTAATGTAATACCACTACATTTACATTTTCATAATAGGTTGGGTCATGATTAAACCTCCTATTCATCAACTAGTAACTAGAGTGCTTATGTTATCTTTTGGGTCCATTTTTATTACCAAGAAGCTTTTCATTGCTTTCTAGGGGATCCCTAGGCGAAGCATCTCGAAGGTTTCAAAATTGGCTTTTAACTCTTTCTAGCTACTTTTACCCTCTGGGCCTTTAGCCCCTTCTTCCCACAAGGTAAGGTACAACCCTTCCTAGTGTAGCCAATCCCAATGCCCAAATAAGGATAGGGGAGATGGAAGGAATAAATATGGGAATTGGTAAGTATGGAGGGAATGAACGATGACTTTTCATAGATCCACCCAGTAGCAACCCATCCTAAAGGGAAATAAACTTACTAGGGAACCATGTGTTATAGAATAATCCCCCTGTGGACAAGTGGATTTCCTCTTGGATACTAGACCCCTATGACCAAGACAGAAAAGTGCTATTATGGACACTGACTTTCCTTTTCATGAATCTAAACTATTCAAAGAAGAAGAAGGAAGTAGAGTAAATACTTGTTTACCGACGTTTGTCCTTGCTTGATCCAAGCTGATCTTGATCTCCAAGTTCTTCAAAAGGTCCTGCAATACAATGAGCAACAACAATGAGACATACTTCCTACTCTACCATGATTAGCTTCATAATGGATCTATGAAAGAAACAAGTTTATGAAACGTACACAAAATTTAAAGGAAATAGACCAAGCATAGATTTATATTAATGAAAACAAAATGAGATGCTTACATCCATGGATGTAGGTGCAGAAACTTCACCAAACTCTCTTTGTCCAGACCCTTGCTCAAATAATCCACACACAGAATGTTGATGCTTCAATGATATCTCCCCTATGATATCATAAGTTTGATACTTCACAATGTCGCCATATCAATACCACTCATGAGATCATAAGTTTGGTATCTCTCAATCTCTATTATCCTTCCTTATGAGATCATAAGTTAGGTGCTTCTCAATTCCTCTATCCATGTGTCAATGCCACTCATGAGATCATAAGTTTGGTATCTCTATTTCTCCATCATGTCATGTTTTC
>JZKD02S2268947.1:397145-442874 GCA_000966675.3 Picea glauca | reverse complement strand
TGATCTATAGGTGAATTTGGTTAGTCAATGTTAGCAACACTTTACTCTTAGAAACTCCTTTAATGACTTGTCTTTGTTTAGTGCCAAATATTTCTTGTATAAATAAGTCATTAGAGGATGATGAATAGGGATAACTCATTTGTGTTATTAACTAGGACAAGATGAAATTCACTTGTCTCTTTTGGACTAATCCTCAACCATAAGTAAATACTAAAAATCTTGGAGATGGATTCCTGGCCATTCCCATGTTCTACAATACCTCAACAATTTCCCTCTTGGATCGAAGCATCTACATTGATACCATCACTTGCAGTTTCATCCAAATGTAAGGCTCCAGTTACTTCTTCACCTCTTTGATGGTACTAGTATACATCGATGGTCACTTCTTGTTGATTTTTGTATTTATGTTTGACCATTTTCTATAATTTCATGGAACTTTCTAGATACTTTGTGCACTCTTTTCCATGATGAAACTCTACCATGTCAAACTAATTGTACCTAAATTTCTCCCTTAGGAATCCATTTCTCAACTATTTTTTTTGGAGGAATTCTTTTCATATTATACAACAAATCCATCAATTTTCATTGTGTCTATTTTTCAAACAGGTTTATCCTTTTATGAATACTTCAATGCACTATAAGACTTGTTTGCAGCCAAGTAAAAAATCCCTCTATACAACTTATTTACTTCATTTATTCTACTTGTGTAATAAATAGAACAAAAATTCTTCAACTTACTCCCTTATCTATATTTGAAGGAAATTCTTAAGAATCCAAGGATTTTTTGCATTACTACTATCTATGTTGATATTGTTGGATTTCTCTGGAACATATGAATGGCCCTTTTTCCTTCAAGAATTCATGATCCTTTTATTTAAAAATATAATGCTTCCACACTCGTATGATTGTACTATATTTCTTTATTCTAAATATGCAAGAGACAAATTCCTAACTTAGGCTCTTTTAGCACTGTAAAATCAACATATTTTCGTTTAAGTAGAAGCTCCTAAGAATAGTAAGTGAGAGGATTCCAAATCTAGTTTTGAGTCCAATTCAAAAAAACAACTAGAAACCCCTTGAAAAGGGTTTCAGAAGACACAAATAACTTCTCTAAATAATGTATCCTTGTCACTGAACTACTAGAAATGATTCCTCAAAATGAATAGAAATTGTGAGGGGTAATAACCCCATTTTGATTATTACTTTCCAAAATCTATATCATATGTGAATGATACACCATGCAAATATTTTTAAAATTCAGTTAGCATATTGTTGTAGCCACAAAAATCCCCCTTTCATTTTGATTTTATAAGAGAAAGGAAATCTCCCCCCACCCCGAACTGAAATTTGAACTCTAATGTGTAATCCTCTACTACTATGAGCCTAATGCTTATTTTATACCTACCTTGAGAGAGTTGGGGTTTTGGACTTTGTTGATGATTTTCTTTAATGTAGGCTTGTTAATCCTTTTGATCTTATACGTTCACATGTCTTCATGATGATTTTTTACTTATGATGAGTGGTAGAGGTTTATGTTATGGAATTGATAAGTTATCTTGGAGACCTTTGCATATTTCGAAGTATTTGATGATCCTGTGTGACTATATTTCAAGCCTTAAAAGAGTTTGATTTTGAGTATTTTTTGAATAGATGACTTAAATGAAGAACTGATATGTATTTTCCATCCTCATGCTTACATGTTGTACCTAATGTCATCATGTATGCTCAATCCATTATATGATAATCATCCTCTTCACTTTAAACTCATAACTAGAATCACAAGATCACTAATTATTTCTATGAGTTTGAAATTAGATACATGTATTTTGATGAAATTTATGTACAACATCAAGTTTTTCATTAAAATTGAGATCATGGATGATTTTCTTGGAGAAACTTCTCCTCTAATTTTTTTCATTCTGCAAAGAAACCCAACTCTTAAACATAATTTTATTAAAGGAAAAGGTAAAGATTGCAATTTTTATGATATACTGGAAAATATCTTCTTCCTCGCATAACTAATTTTATTCTTTCTATGGTTGCAGAAGAAGGGTTGCAGAGTCACTGCATTTACATGACCACTTCAGCCTTGAAATGCATGGGGGGATCCCTCAATCTTCTTCCTCTATACTAGAATTCTCTATATTCATGTCTTGCCTATGATCTGAAGCCAACATTCAACATCTAAAATTAAGTCTTGTCTTTCCTGAACCCCAACTAGATTTTCTTTTCTCACCATTGCATCATTTTCTAATTTTTCTTCTTTTCCAAGGCCTAAATTTTATTATATTATATTATGAGGCTGAAACCTTGATCCTTAAAGGGATCCCCTCACTGGGATTGTTTCATCGGGATGTCCAAGTGAAGTCCCTTGTGATATTTTCAAGGTTCGAAAGGTGTGAGCCTCTTCAAAATGATCTCTATCAAGTTCTCATTTTAGTCTCACCTCTCTTCAAAGGCCTATCGAGCTTATCATATGTGTAACCTTGTCATATTGTCACCCAATGCTTGCTCACCACTTGTCATCTCCAGATTCATACATTTTCGTCTAACATGGGAGCTTATTCCATGATCCCATTGGTTTCCCTCTCATAGAAAGAGTATCAAGTTTTTCCCTCCATTATCTTCCCCTTGATTGGATTTACATGTCCCATGTGCTCGACTAGCATCCAACTCCTTTATATCATATGGGTTACCCTTTGTGACATTAGCGTGACATGTGTCATGTCACCTCTTTCTTCGCTAGTCGCTTTCCATTTGTCACCTCAAGATTTGTATGACCTTGAACTCAACTTGATGTGCCTAATTGACTCACCATATCAATTATTTAAAATATGCATGATATGCCTTTTTTCTATTTTTTGGTCCCTAGGTATTGAACCCTGAGTAGTGTGGAACCTTGACCTATGTGGAACTAGTTCTAACTTTTCTTGCATTTTTGTATATATGATTTGATCATTTATATTTTTAATTTTGATTGTTTTACTTTTAATTCTGTTTATTTATTTATTCATTTTTAATTTTCCCATAGTTTTACAAAACCATGTGGTTTTGATTTCGAGTGGTTTTCTTACCCTTGGTTTTTGAATTACATAGAAATTCACTTTTATTGTNCTAGAAGGATTTTTATAAATTGAACAACCATTATAGCAAACACTTTTAAACTTTTAATATTCTAATTCAATTGTCAACTTCTCTCATGGTAGAAAAGTGTTTGTTTCTCCTCCCAAACCATTCATCCTAAACATCAATGATAACATAACCTATGACCTCCTTGCCACAATCTAATGTCTCAAACCTTGTATAGATTTCTTTCATTTGTGAATGTGATCCCTCTCCTACCAAGAAAGAATACACATGTTATTTACCTCAACTCAGCTACATCCATGTGTGTGTTTTTTTCCTCTATATTTCATGACTTTCCATACCTTTTCAATGTCCCCCCACCTAGCAACTGTCGCATGGATGTTTGATAAAAGAACATAAGGTGTAGGATTTTTATGGCCCAACTAGAAAATGTGTTATGCCATACTGTCCTAGCTCTATATTTGTATGCATTCTGTAAGCACCAATCAAACAAATCCATATAAAAGCATCAACTTTTATTGACATTTTATAGATACCTATCCCAACCAAGAAGGTCAACCATGTAACTATAGTACTCCATTGTAGGTGTGATGTTGTAATGGACTTTCATATGGTTGAAGTATTGGTAGCCTTCATCCATTAGTCATGCATCGTATGCAGACAAAACACAAATCAAGGTAGAATGGTCTGGTCTTGTCCTAGAGAGTTTAATTTGTTCAAAGAGTTTGAGGGATTCATTTCCACAACCATGCAAATCATATCCTACAATTATTTTTGTCCATGAGACAACATTCCTCGTAAACATTTTGTTAAATAATTCATATGCCTTATGCATGCTCCCACATTCTGCATACATGTCTATTAGGGCATTTATCATAGCTATATCAGGCTTGAATCCATATCTCATTAATTGGTCATGTATCCCCATGCCCTTTTCTAAAGATACTAATATTTCATATATAAAGAGAATACTGGATAAGGTTTTTTAAATCTAGCATGACCCCATCCAATGGCATTTTGTGAAAAATCCACATGGCCTCCACTCCCCTCCCATTGTGAGCATACCATGCAATCAATGCAGTCGATGATACAATGTTTGGTTAATTCATTTGGTTAAAATTTTCAAAGGATTTATGTACCCTTCCACATTTGGCATATATTTCTTTCATATCATTCACCACAATGACCTCATATTGATACCCAAACCTAATTACATTATCATGAATCTCCTCACCCTATTACATACTTTCCAAGACARYRTACACTTGGAGAATACTGGAAAATGTTTTCATATYAGTCSACACATGTCAATTTCCTTCATCTAAAAAGCTMAAKAACTTCTTCACCATYTCCATTCTATGSAAATCTTGCAATCATCACATTCCATGACRCTACATTGCATTGAGGAATTTCATTAAATAGTTCTAGAGCCAAGTCAAGAAACCCAATTTGTGCATATCATGTGATCTTTGTAGTTGAGGAAAATATATCACTATGGGATATTTTCCAAAAGAGTTTCTCATACGCATTTAAATTCCTTGCATTTGAATATCCCTCTATCATGGTCATCCAAGAGATCACATATGGTTCAAATATTCCAAACACTTTGTGTGAAGTCTCTATGCACCCACATTTTTCATACATGTCTACCAAGGAATTAGCCACCACAAACATTAGACTGAAATCCACTTATTTTAATTTCCCGATGCATCTCCATGCTTAGTTGCACAAACCCCAGCTTGGCACAAGCTGGAAGAAAACAAGGGAAGGTGAATTCATTGGGTTTGAAATGGGCTCACTGCATTTGTCCAAACAGTGATAATGACTCCTCGGTGAAACCATGACTTGAATAAGATGCAATAATCACAGTCCATGAGCACACATTTCATTGAGGCATTCAACTGAAAACTTTGCAAATATCCACTATACTCAAACACTTGATATATATGTTCATAAGTGTATTATTTAAAACCACGTTAGCCATGAAACACCTCACATTCTCATAGATATTTATGTGAGCATGAATCTATTTTCCCTTTTTTCAGACCTTATTCTTAAGACAATCTTGCATGAGATATATGTATGTAGAAAAGTGCACATGATTTTCTGTAATTTGAAAAATATACAAAACATCCTTCAAATGCCCATGTTTACATAGTACTCTCACATCGTTGATAGATGTAGCATTAACCACTTCTATTTTATAAGAACTATCGCAGTTATATTTGATGTTCTTATCCTATTTCTGCACATGATGACTCTCTAGGGTTGTAATTCCTTCAAAATGACACCACTATCTTTATATTCAATAAGATGAATAAATGAAGAAATACTTGAATATATATATATGGCTATGGTATATCACTATGGCTATGGCAAACCTTGTCTCATTATCGTTGATCTCCTTGAGTACCATGCCTCTATTACCTCGACTGGTACCAAAATGCACTTTGACTAGCTCTGTTATTTCCTTCTCGCGTGCCTTGTTATCTAGTTATTCCTCTGGCTTTGCATTGAATGTCGGTAGTCCTGTGATCTTGGCAATCAGTTCCACATCTATCTGTATTGGCCTATCCATCCATAGGATGCCTCCATGTATGTGTGTGACTAGTTGTTTGACGTAGAGCCCGACGTTCTTACCATGCCCGAAATGCAGTATATCCAATAGGTTCATAATGTCAGAGTTATACAACCCCGTTATACACTGTGTGGGCTACATTATTGGTTTACCTAGGGGTCCAATTTCCCCTGTGTTTATTAAATACATCTCCTTGACCAACTCTGGGAATTTGGCCACATCGCGAACTTCGTGGTCTATGTACCAAAGTTTTGGTACCTTTCCCAGCATATCATCCACAATGACTATAACACCCTATTTTCCCCAGTCTGTAAAAATAACTATGTTGACCAAGAACTATGGAAAACTCAAAGGTTTGAATGTTTGATTTGATGGAGCTTTGTATAAAAGGTCGATGGATGTAAATTATGTTATGAATTTGTGTTTCATGATTGCTCGGAGGGGGATGTGCTAAAAGAGACCATGATGGCTAATGAAAGGTGGTGGAAGGGACCTGGAATGGTTGTGTTAAATTCCACCGAACCAGTACCATACTGGTCTTTACTTGCTCAAATAAAAAGGCAACTCTCTAACCTTAGAATGAATTTCCCATCAAGATGGTAGGTTTGGAGGCTCCTCAAGAGTTAATGAGGGATTGGGGTGAACCACCCATCTGTAAATCTCTCAGACCTGACCATGGACAGGGGAATTCACACCACACACAATATTGCAGAGAATGGAAAGAAAGGAAGTGTGGTAAGGGTAGAGAAGGGGAGTGTGCGCGACATGGATCACAGAAGAGAACCACAAAACCCTGTAATCACCGGCAGTTCTGAACACAAGATAAGGAAATTTAATTTTCGTCCTTGATTATTTTTTGTATCAGGAGAAGGAGAGTAACCTTCATCATGGACTTCCGTTGAGATAGAAGTAAGAGATTGAATCTTAGAGCATCGTGGTCTAGTTCAGGGGTGGCTATTGGTAAATCCGTTTGGAGTCACTGAGCCTACAGTTGGGTGGAAACGAGCACCCCTCTCAGCAGTTGCATCATGCCTTGTGGTTCTAATAAGTGTTTTATGCCTTATATTTTGAATTGAATATCATGGATGAATGTTTATACNATTGAGGAATTTCATTAAATAGTTCTAGAGCCAAGTCAAGAAACCCAATTTGTGCATATCATGTGATCTTTGTAGTTGAGGAAAATATATCACTATGGGATATTTTCCAAAAGAGTTTCTCATACGCATTTAAATTCCTTGCATTTGAATATCCCTCTATCATGGTCATCCAAGAGATCACATATGGTTCAAATATTCCAAACACTTTGTGTGAAGTCTCTATGCACCCACATTTTTCATACATGTCTACCAAGGAATTAGCCACCACAAACATTAGACTGAAATCCACTTATTTTAATTTCCCGATGCATCTCCATGCTTAGTTGCACAAACCCCAGCTTGGCACAAGCTGGAAGAAAACAAGGGAAGGTGAATTCATTGGGTTTGAAATGGGCTCACTGCATTTGTCCAAACAGTGATAATGACTCCTCGGTGAAACCATGACTTGAATAAGATGCAATAATCACAGTCCATGAGCACACATTTCATTGAGGCATTCAACTGAAAACTTTGCAAATATCCACTATACTCAAACACTTGATATATATGTTCATAAGTGTATTATTTAAAACCACGTTAGCCATGAAACACCTCACATTCTCATAGATATTTATGTGAGCATGAATCTATTTTCCCTTTTTTCAGACCTTATTCTTAAGACAATCTTGCATGAGATATATGTATGTAGAAAAGTGCACATGATTTTCTGTAATTTGAAAAATATACAAAACATCCTTCAAATGCCCATGTTTACATAGTACTCTCACATCGTTGATAGATGTAGCATTAACCACTTCTATTTTATAAGAACTATCGCAGTTATATTTGATGTTCTTATCCTATTTCTGCACATGATGACTCTCTAGGGTTGTAATTCCTTCAAAATGACACCACTATCTTTATATTCAATAAGATGAATAAATGAAGAAATACTTGAATATATATATATGGCTATGGTATATCACTATGGCTATGGCAAACCTTGTCTCATTATCGTTGATCTCCTTGAGTACCATGCCTCTATTACCTCGACTGGTACCAAAATGCACTTTGACTAGCTCTGTTATTTCCTTCTCGCGTGCCTTGTTATCTAGTTATTCCTCTGGCTTTGCATTGAATGTCGGTAGTCCTGTGATCTTGGAAATCAGTTCCACATCTATCTGTATTGGCCTATCCATCCATAGGATGCCTCCATGTATGTGTGTGACTAGTTGTTTGACGTAGAGCCTGACATTCTTACCATGCCCGAAATGCAGTATATCCAATAGGTTCATAATGCCAGAGTTATACAACCCCGTTATACACTGTGTGGGCTACATTATTGGTTTACCTAGGGGTCCAATTTCCCCTGTGTTTATTAAATACGTCTCCTCGACCAACTCTGGGAATTTGGCCACATCGTGAACTTCGTGGTATGTCTACCAAAGTTTTGGTACCTTTCCCAGCATATCATCCACAATGACTATAACACCCTATTTTCCCCAGTCTATAAAAATAACTATGTTGACCAAGAACTATGGAAAACTCAAAGGTTTGAATGTTTGATTTGATGGACCTTTGTATAAAAGGTCGATGGATGTAAATTATGTTATGAATTTGTGTTTCATGATTGCTCAGAGGGGGATGTGCTAAAAGAGACCATGATGGCTAATGAAAGGTTGTGGAAGGGACCTGGAATGGTTGTGTTAAATTCCACCGAACCAATACCATACTGGTCTTTACTTGCTCAAATACAAAGGCAACTCTCTGACCCTAGAATGAATTTCCCATCAAGATGGTAGGTTTGGAGGCTCCTCAAGAGTTAATGAGGGATTGGGGCGAACCACCCATCTGTAAATCTCTCAGACCTTACCATGGACGGGGGAATTCACACCACACACAATATTGCAGAGAAGGGAAAGAAAGGAAGTGTGGGAAGGGTAGAGAAGGGGAGCGTGCACGACATGGATCACAGAAGAGAACCGCAAAACCCTGTAATCACCGACAGTTCTGAACACAAGATAAGGAAATTAATTTTCGTCCTTGATTATTTTCTGTATCAGGAGAAGGAGAGTAACCTTCATCATGGACTTCCGTTGAGCTAGAAGTAAGAGATTGAATCTTAGAGCATCGTGGTCTAGTTCAGGGGTGGCTAGTGGTAAATCCGTTTGGAGTCACTGAACCTACAGTTGGGTGGAAACGAGCACCCCTCTCAGCAGTTGCATCATGCCTTGTGGTTCTAATAAGTGTTTTATGCCTTATATTTTGAATTGAATATCATGGATGAATGTTTATACTTATATTCCATAGTTGATGTCTATGTAAATTAGCTAATTTCAAAGTATGTGATCATCCCATTGAGAATAGACCCATTTGTTTGACCTTCGCAATATTCTAGGATGGATCTTCGAGAGCACCTTTCCCTGTGAATCGCCTCATAAATTTGGAACCATACCGAACCTTTACCCAAAAACCCGACTAAAATCAGGGATAATTGCCCAAGAACCATCTAAAGGTTCATGCGAACCGTATCTAGAAAACCTGTGCAAGAGAGAATAGTTCTCTAAGGTTTCGGAGTCATGGGAGTTTGAAGCTTCGAAAGGTTGAATTTCATGACCCAAGTTCAGAAAGGATAGAGAGTCCAATTATCAAAAGGTAGTATCCCTTCGTTTGGTAGATGAACGGACAAGATCCTTTCATAAATACCCCAGGTTTGTCAAGACCAATGGATCTAGAGGAGGAGCGCAGGAATTAATGCCTCTACCCCTTCATCCTTCGCAAGTAGCAATGGAACCGGGACCGTAGATCCTAGGATCCATTGGGAGCTACCTAGGCCGTCGATCTTAACCCTTGTGTAGATGGGAGGATGGACTCGTCATAGTCCTGAAAGTCCCAATTTAATCAGGACCATTCATTCAGTAGGGATGTGTGGCAGTCGGGTCGCATTTAGTTAACTCACAACTTAGAGTGGTCAAAGGGTAGGACTGTACAAACTCATGATTCAAAAAATCATGATGTAATCGTGGTCATTGATCCAGGAGTGATCTGGACCATCAACCACACAGAATGGAATTTCGACATTTCAGGAGTTGGGGGATTCAAGAGGAGAACCTTCACAAAGTGTCGAGTCATGTAGTCCTAACCCAACACTCGGAGGAATGTGGGCCCTTGATCAAGGGACAATGAGGACCATTGATTTAGCATGAATGAGTTTCGGTGTTTCGACGTCCAGGAGACCAAAGAGAAGAATCTCTTGGTTTTGTAAGTCGTGAAATCTCGGCATACAAAACCCCGACGCACTTTGTGGGTTGGCCCTAGGTCATAGGATAGGGTCGTGTGGTAGAAGGAGGAGGCAGGTGCTAGTAGTTAGCTAAGGGTCTAATTCGGGGATCGGTATTTTGGGACCTGATAATTCGAAGAAATGAGAAGTCGAGGGACATGAAGTCCCGAAATTGTGAAACACGAAATAACCTATGGTTCTAGGACATGGTCACAACATTGTGGTTGTGTGGAGGAGGGTCATGTCGTGATCATAGGTGAGAGGGATAGCATGCGCTAGGCCCCTTAATGACTTTTGAGACTAAAGGAGATGAAGGGGTTGGGACACCTTGCATCGAGAGCCCCTATGTTGCGAAATGCGATGATCCTTTTAAACTAATCCTATGGTTGCAGGTCTCGATCACATAGTGGAGGATGAGGAATGAGGAAAAAAATTTGTTATGTCACCATGGATGTGTGACAAATTGGTATCAGAGCATGGTTACAACACTTGGCCTGCTTGGGCTCATCAATGATTCACGTAGAAACTCCATTTGAAGTATTCTTAAAAATATTAACCCTCTATCTTAACCCCTTTTACCAAAAGCCGAAGTTAAGAATGTTATTAAAGAAAATAATGAAATCCCTACTGTGTGTATGCATTCAAGAAATGTGAATTTATGTGTTGGTTATGAATGAATATAATGTTAGCTAAAAACAAGTGTTTTGTATGCATGAAAGAGAATGATCAACCATGGGAAAACTGCAGACGTATAGAATGGTGATGCACCACGAGGTGGGGGATGACTCCCACAATAAAGACGAAGAGTCTGATGAAAGGAGGGTTGTAGAGACCCTTCTAGATCTATATGAGACTGTGAGGAGTCTCATGGCTGAACTACAAAGCTGCAAGGCCGACAATGAGAGGTTGATAAAAGAGCAAGAGAAGCAAACAAAAATTAATGCAGTCTTGCTGCAGAGTTTATTCGACATACAAAGACAACTGCAACATGGAACTGACACTAGTTACAAGGATCGGCGACAGACAAAGAAGATTCAAAGTCTACCTAAGATACATAAATGTGACCTTTTGAGTGGCTACACTGGGAAGAGCACCTCATGGAAGGCCCACCCTGGAGACAGGGGATGGGCGTCGGATGTTTCCTCTGGCAAGTAAACTGGCGACTCGGAGGGATCTTCTAGTAGCAGAACTAGCTCATATTCACAAAGAAAATGGAAGAAGCGAAAGCATTCCAAAAGTCATAATCTCGAAGAATTCAAGAAGGCCAAACCACCCTCTTCCGATGGTGAGATAAAGAGAGGAGAGGAAGAGGAGGCCTGGCTGCTTGGACTAAAGAAGTATTTCAGAGTCCATGACTTCTCGGAAAATTTGAAGGCTCAAGTAGCCACTTTCAACCTGAATGGAAAGTCTTCCATTTGGTGGGAAGATCTTAAGAATGTAAAAGGGATTCACGAATAAGACCTATCTTGGGAACGGTTTGAAAGATACTTCAGGAAGAACTATCTGTCGAAAAAGTATTTCAACGAAAAGACTAAAGAATTCTATGAACTCAAGCTGGGGAAACTCACCATAGAAGAATATGTCAACAGGTTTCTTGAGTTGTTGAGGTATGTACCCTACATAAAATCAGCAAAGGCAAAGGTGCAATGATTTATCAGTGGGATACCTAAGGACTACCATAACAGGATTGAGTTTGACGAGCCGAGGACCCTAGAAGACACTATCTGAAAGGCAAGATATTGTTATGAACAGTTTGGTCTTCGGATAGAACCTCGCGAAGGATGGAAGCAGAAGAATAGTTCAGGATTCTATAAAAAGAGGTTTAAATCCCCAAGATTTAAAAACTATAAAAAGGATACAAGGATGAGATTTCCTACCCGAAGTGTACACCAACAAAATTTCCCCTCCCAAAGCGGAAATAATCCTTTTGGGTCAACCCCCGGAAAGACTGATAATCCAAAGAAAGAACCCTTGAAATGTTGGGGTTGTGGAGAAGAACATCTAATGAGGGACTGCCTGCACCGACAACAAAACAATAGGAGAATTTACAATGTCCAAGAGGCTACCACCGTCAATGACGTGGCCAGGAGTATGTTGCGAATTTATGCAGCCGTGGATAATAAACGAGTCGAGCACCAAGCTTCAGTGGTGTATATGGAAGGTATCATCACTAACCACCTAGTGTCTATTCTAATTGACCCTGGTTCAAATTTGAGTTTTATATCCCCTCAAGTTGTTGATAAGTGTAAATTACAGCCACATAAACATGCCAAACCATGGTTGGTACAGTAGGCCACTAACACCAAAAGAAAGGTAGCGAAGGTCATACCGTATTACCAATTCACTATGGGTGAATTCTCCACCCAAGCAACCCTTAACATACTACCCCTAGGATCATATGACTTGTTGATTGGCATGGACTGACTAGCCGCATATAAATCCAGAATGGACTGTTACCAAAAAACCTTAGAATGTCTAAGTGAAGAAGGAAGGAGGATAACCCTTCAAGGGATCCAGAAACCTGTCTTGGTGAGACAAATATCATCCCTTCAAATGAGAAAGTATTGCAGAAAGGGATGCCCACTATATGTGATACAAGTGTTGGAATCGGTTGAGGACGACCAACCAAGCCTCGAAGACCACCCCATACTAAGAGAATTTAGAGATGTGTTTCTANCCTACAGTTGGGTGGAAACGAGCACCCCTCTCAGCAGTTGCATCATGCCTTGTGGTTCTAATAAGTGTTTTATGCCTTATATTTTGAATTGAATATCATGGATGAATGTTTATACTTATATTCCATAGTTGATGTCTATGTAAATTAGCTAATTTCAAAGTATGTGATCATCCCATTGAGAATAGACCCATTTGTTTGACCTTCGCAATATTCTAGGATGGATCTTCGAGAGCACCTTTCCCTGTGAATCGCCTCATAAATTTGGAACCATACCGAACCTTTACCCAAAAACCCGACTAAAATCAGGGATAATTGCCCAAGAACCATCTAAAGGTTCATGCGAACCGTATCTAGAAAACCTGTGCAAGAGAGAATAGTTCTCTAAGGTTTCGGAGTCATGGGAGTTTGAAGCTTCGAAAGGTTGAATTTCATGACCCAAGTTCAGAAAGGATAGAGAGTCCAATTATCAAAAGGTAGTATCCCTTCGTTTGGTAGATGAACGGACAAGATCCTTTCATAAATACCCCAGGTTTGTCAAGACCAATGGATCTAGAGGAGGAGCGCAGGAATTAATGCCTCTACCCCTTCATCCTTCGCAAGTAGCAATGGAACCGGGACCGTAGATCCTAGGATCCATTGGGAGCTACCTAGGCCGTCGATCTTAACCCTTGTGTAGATGGGAGGATGGACTCGTCATAGTCCTGAAAGTCCCAATTTAATCAGGACCATTCATTCAGTAGGGATGTGTGGCAGTCGGGTCGCATTTAGTTAACTCACAACTTAGAGTGGTCAAAGGGTAGGACTGTACAAACTCATGATTCAAAAAATCATGATGTAATCGTGGTCATTGATCCAGGAGTGATCTGGACCATCAACCACACAGAATGGAATTTCGACATTTCAGGAGTTGGGGGATTCAAGAGGAGAACCTTCACAAAGTGTCGAGTCATGTAGTCCTAACCCAACACTCGGAGGAATGTGGGCCCTTGATCAAGGGACAATGAGGACCATTGATTTAGCATGAATGAGTTTCGGTGTTTCGACGTCCAGGAGACCAAAGAGAAGAATCTCTTGGTTTTGTAAGTCGTGAAATCTCGGCATACAAAACCCCGACGCACTTTGTGGGTTGGCCCTA
Organism: Picea glauca; assembly: GCA_000966675.3. Lineage (NCBI taxonomy): Eukaryota > Viridiplantae > Streptophyta > Pinopsida > Pinales > Pinaceae > Picea > Picea glauca. Next base: position 429,038 of record JZKD02S2268947.1, on the reverse strand, counting down.
GGTCATAGGATAGGGTCGTGTGGTAGAAGGAGGAGGCAGGTGCTAGTAGTTAGCTAAGGGTCTAATTCGGGGATCGGTATTTTGGGACCTGATAATTCGAAGAAATGAGAAGTCGAGGGACATGAAGTCCCGAAATTGTGAAACACGAAATAACCTATGGTTCTAGGACATGGTCACAACATTGTGGTTGTGTGGAGGAGGGTCATGTCGTGATCATAGGTGAGAGGGATAGCATGCGCTAGGCCCCTTAATGACTTTTGAGACTAAAGGAGATGAAGGGGTTGGGACACCTTGCATCGAGAGCCCCTATGTTGCGAAATGCGATGATCCTTTTAAACTAATCCTATGGTTGCAGGTCTCGATCACATAGTGGAGGATGAGGAATGAGGAAAAAAATTTGTTATGTCACCATGGATGTGTGACAAATTGGTATCAGAGCATGGTTACAACACTTGGCCTGCTTGGGCTCATCAATGATTCACGTAGAAACTCCATTTGAAGTATTCTTAAAAATATTAACCCTCTATCTTAACCCCTTTTACCAAAAGCCGAAGTTAAGAATGTTATTAAAGAAAATAATGAAATCCCTACTGTGTGTATGCATTCAAGAAATGTGAATTTATGTGTTGGTTATGAATGAATATAATGTTAGCTAACAACAAGTGTTTTGTATGCATGAAAGAGAATGATCAACCATGGGAAAACTACAGACGTATAGAATGGTGATGCACCACGAGTTGGGGGATGACTCCCACAATAAAGACGAAGAGTATGATGGAAGGAGGGTTGTAGAGACCCTTCTAGATCTATATGAGACTGTGAGGAGTCTCATGGCTGAACTACAAATCTGCAAGGCCGACAACGAGGGGTTGATAAAAGAGCAAGAGAAGCAAACAAAAATTAATGTAGTCTTGCTGCAGAGTTTATTCGACATACAAAGACAACTGCAACATGGAACTGACACTAGTCACGAGGATCGACGACAGACAAAGAAGATTCAAAGTCTACCTAAGATACATAAATGTGGCCTTTTGAGTGGCTACACTGGGAAGAGCACCTCGTGGAAGGCCCACCCTGGAGACAGGGGATGGGCGTCGGATGTTTCCTCTGGAAAGTAAACTAGCGACTCGGAGGGATCTTCTAGTAGCAGAACTAGTTCATATTCACAAAGAAAATGGAAGAAGTGAAAGCATTCCAAAATTCATAATCTCGAAGAATTCAAGAAGGCTAAACCACCCTCTTTCGATGGTGAGATAAAGAGAGGAGAGGAAGAGGAGGCCTGGCTGCTTGTACTAAAGAAGTATTTCAGAGTCCATGACTTCTCAGAAAATTTGAAGGCTCGAGTAGCCACTTTCAACCTAAATGGAAAGTCTTCCATTTGGTGGGAAGATCTTAAGAATGTAAAAGGGATTCACGAATAAGACCTATCTTGGGAATGGTTTGAAAGATACTTCAGGAAGAACTATCTGTCGAAAAAGTATTTCGACGAAAAGACTAAAGAATTCTATGAACTCAAGCTGGGGAAACTCACCATAGAAGAATATGTCAACAGGTTTCTTGAGTTGTTGAGGTATGTACCCTACATAAAATCATCAAAGGCAAAGGTGCAATGATTTATCAGTGGGATACCTAAGGACTACCATAACAGGATTGAGTTTGACGAGCCGAGGACCCTAGAAGACACTATCTGAAAGGCAAGATATTGTTAGGAACAGTTTGGGCTTCGGATAGACACTCACGAAGGATGGAAGAAGAAGAATAGTTCAGGATTCTAGAAAAAGAGGTTTAAATCCCCAAGATTTAAAAACTATAAAAAGGATACAAGGATGAGATTTCCTACCCGAAGTGTACACCAACAAAATTTCCCCTCCCAGAGCGGAAATAATCCTTTTGGGTCAACCCCCGAAAAGACTGATAATCCAAAGAAAGAACCCTTGAAATGTTGGGGTTGTGGAGAAGAACATCTAATGAGGGACTTCCTGCACCGACAACAAAACAATAGGAGAATTTACAATGTCCAAGAGGCTACCACCGTCAATGACGTGGCCAGGAGTATGTTGCGAATTTATGCAACCGTGGATAATAAACGAGTCGACCACCAAGCTTCAGTGGTGTATATGGAAGGTATCATCACTAACCACCTAGTGTCTATTCTAATTGACCCTGGTTCAAATTTGAGTTTTATATCCCCTCAAGTTGTTGATAAGTGTAAATTACAGCCACATAAACATGCCAAACCATGGTTGGTACAGTAGGCCACTAACACCAAAAGAAAGGTAGCGAAGGTCATACCGTATTACCAATTCACTATGGGTGAATTCTCCACCCAAGCAACCCTTAACATACTACCCCTAGGATCATATGACTTGTTGATTGGCATGGACTGACTAGCCGCATATAAATCCAGAATGGACTGTTACCAAAAAACCTTAGAATGTCTAAGTGAAGAAGGAAGGAGGATAACCCTTCAAGGGATCCAGAAACCTGTCTTGGTGAGACAAATATCATCCCTTCAAATGAGAAAGTATTGCAGAAAGGGATGCCCACTATATGTGATACAAGTGTTGGAATCGGTTGAGGACGACCAACCAAGCCTCGAAGACCACCCCATACTAAGAGAATTTAGAGATGTGTTTCTAAAAGAGGTATTGGGTCTACCTCCAAGAAGGGACATTGACTTCTCGATAGAAATTTCACCATGATCGGTGCCAGTGTCTAGGACACCCTATAGGATGAGCACACCCGAACTAGTTGAGCTTAAATTACAACTAAAATAAATGATGGACAAAGGCTATATCCGTTCCAGCGTGTCTCCATGGGGAACACCAGTTCTGTTTGTGAAAAATAAATATGGTACCCTCCGACTGTGCATAGATTATAGACAACTCAATAAGGTAACCATAAAGAACAAGTACCCCTTACCCTGGATCGATGACTTGTTCGATCAATTGGTGGGTGCTTCCATCTTCTCCAAGATTTACTTGATATCTGGATACCATCAAGTCTGAATTAAGGGTGAAGTCATCCACAAAACCACCTTCAGAACAAGATATGGTCACTACAAGTTTGTGGTAGTACCATTTGGATTAACCAATGCCCCTGCCACTTTTATGTGCTTGATGAACAATGTGCTCAACAAATTCCTAGACAAATTTGTACTAGTTTTTATTGACGATATCTTAATATACTCCAAGAATAGATAGGAACATGAGGAACATATTAGACTTGTGCTTCAAGTGCTAAGAGAACATCATCTCTATGCCAAGTTTAGCAAGTGTGATTTCTTCCAGAAGCAAATACATTACTTGGGCCATGTCATATCCAAAGAAGGGGTAGCAGTAGACCTTGACAAGATCAGGTCTATCATAGAATGGCCTACCCCAAAGGATGTTTCAGACATCAGATCCTTTATGGGATTAGCGGGATACTATAGAATATTTATAAAAGGATTCTCCAAGCTTCGTTGTCCAATCACTACCCTCCAGAATAAGGGAGTTAAATTCCNCACCAAGCTTCAGTGGTGTATATGGAAGGTATCATCACTAACCACCTAGTGTCTATTCTAATTGACCCTGGTTCAAATTTGAGTTTTATATCCCCTCAAGTTGTTGATAAGTGTAAATTACAGCCACATAAACATGCCAAACCATGGTTGGTACAGTAGGCCACTAACACCAAAAGAAAGGTAGCGAAGGTCATACCGTATTACCAATTCACTATGGGTGAATTCTCCACCCAAGCAACCCTTAACATACTACCCCTAGGATCATATGACTTGTTGATTGGCATGGACTGACTAGCCGCATATAAATCCAGAATGGACTGTTACCAAAAAACCTTAGAATGTCTAAGTGAAGAAGGAAGGAGGATAACCCTTCAAGGGATCCAGAAACCTGTCTTGGTGAGACAAATATCATCCCTTCAAATGAGAAAGTATTGCAGAAAGGGATGCCCACTATATGTGATACAAGTGTTGGAATCGGTTGAGGACGACCAACCAAGCCTCGAAGACCACCCCATACTAAGAGAATTTAGAGATGTGTTTCTAGAAGAGGTATTGGGTCTACCTCCAAGAAGGGACATTGACTTCTCGATAGAAATTTCACCATGAGCAGTGCCAGTGTCTAGGACACCCTATAGGATGAGCACACCCAAACTAGTTGAGCTTAAATTACAACTAAAATAAATGATGGACAAAGGCTATATCCGGTCCAGCGTGTCTCCATGGGGAACACCAGTTCTGTTTGTGAAAAAGAAATATGGTACCCTCCGAATGTGCATAGATTATAGACAACTCAATAAGGTAACCATAAAGAACAAGTACCCCTTACCCTAGATCGATGACTTGTTCGATCAATTGGTGGGTGCTTCCATCTTCTCCAAGATTTACTTGATATCTGGATACCATCAAGTCTGAATTAAGGGTGAAGGCATCCGCAAAACCACCTTCAGAACAAGATATGGTCACTACGATTTTATGGTAGTACCATTTGGATTAACCAATGCCCCTGCCACTTTTATGTGCTTGATGAAAAATGTGCTCAACAAATTCCTAGACAAATTTGTACTAGTTTTTATTGACGATATCTTAATATACTCCAAGAATAGATAGGAACATGAGGAACATATTAGACTTGTGCTTCAAGTGATAAGAGAACATCATCTCTATGCCAAGTTTAGCAAGTGTGATTTCTTCCAAAAGCAAATACATTACTTGGGCCATGTCATATCCAAAGAAGGGGTAGCAGTAGACCTTGACAAGATCAGGTCTATCATAGAATGGCCTACCCCAAAGGACGTTTCAGACATCAGATCCTTTATGGGATTAGCGGGATACTATAGAATATTTATAAAAGGATTCTCCAAGCTTCGTTGTCCAATCACTACCCTCCAGAATAAGGGAGTTAAATTCCTTTGGACCCCAAACTGTGAAGAAAGGTTTCAGACCCTAAAACATCTACTGACCCATGCACCTGTGCTAAAGATTGTCGATCCTGAAACTGACTTCCTCATGTGCACTTATGCCTGCAGGGAAGGGCTCAGAGGAGTCCTTATGCAAGAAGGAAGCATAGTCTGCTATGAATCCCGAAAATTGAATGAGCACGAAGTCAACTATATGACCCATGATCTAGAACTGGCCGCCATAGTGCACACCTTCAAAATGTGGAGGCATTACCTCCTGGGTAGGAAATTTGTACTTATGATAGGCCACTGTGAATTGCGACACCTGTTTGACCAACCAAAACTCAACGCTAGACAAGCTAGGTGGATGGCCCTTCTTAGCGAGTTTGATTTCAAAATCAAACATATCAAGGGAAAGTAAAATAAGGTGGTTGATTCCCTTAGCAGAAGTATGAACCAACGTCAGGGAAAGAGTCAAGAATGCACAAGAAACAAATGCATTCTTCTAGATCGTGACGTCATACCTGGAGCAAGAACCCGCAGGGATAAAGTACGAAGGCTACTAGATGTTAGATGGAGGTCTACTAACTTACAGAAACATATTGTATATTCCAAACTATGACAACTTGAATAGTTTCATAATGGATGAAATACATAAAAGACTGTATATTGGTCACCTAGGATACCAGAAGATGATCACGGCCACCAGGAAACAATTCTATTGGCCTGGATTGAAGAAAGACATAGTTGATTATTTAGCCAAATGTATAGAATGCCAACTGGTTAAAGCAGAACACCGGCACCCAGCAGGATTATTACAACCTCTACCAATCCCGGAATGGAAATGGGAGACCATCTCCATGGATTTCATCACCGGATTACCAACATCGTCCAGGAAGAATGACGCCATCATGGTAGTGGTGGATAAATTGAGAAATTCCACTCATTTTATCCCCGTCAAATCGAATTTCAAGGAAATAGACATCGCCAACATATTCATGAAGGAGATATTTAGACTACATGGCATGCCTAAGGAGATCGTGTCTGACAGAGACAAAAAATTTACCTCAAACTTTTGGAAATCCTTGATGGATGGTATGGAGACCAAATTATTGTTCATCACATCCTATCATCCTCAAATGCATGGACAGATGGAAAGAGTGAACCAAATATTATAAGACATGCTAATGATGCATGTAATTTATCAACCTAAAAAGTGGGAAGATTACCTGCCACTGGTGGAATTTGCCTACAACAAAGGCTACCAAGAATCACTAAATATGAGACCTTTCGAAGTCCTCTATGGTAGGCCATGTAACACTCCAGTCATTTGGAGTAATCCCATAAACATAATTACTATTGGACTCGACATGTTGAAAGAAATGGAACAACAAGTGATTCAGATAAAGCAAAATATGAAAGTCACTCAGAATAGACAGAAAAGTTATGCCGACAGAAAGAGAACCCTAGAGAATTCAAGATAGGAGACAACATATATCTCATAGTTAGGCCCAGGAAGAGTTCCCTGAGGATGGGAGCTTGTGTCAAGTTGGCACCTTAGTATTGTGGACCCTTTGAAGTTCTAGATAGAGTGGGGCATGTAGCCTATATGATAGCATTTCCTCCCACAGTAAAAGCACATAATGTTTTCCCTGTTTCATTGTTGAAGAAATATGTACATGTTTCTAATCATATAATTGACTGGTTTGTGATCCAAGTGGAACTGAAGGGAGAATTCCTTCCATAACCTCTATGCATACTGGATAGAAAGGAAACCCCACTTAGGAACCGAACCATTGCACATGTCAAGGTGTAGTGGAAACATTTTGGCCCCAATGAGGCTACGTGGGAAATGGAAGATGCCATGAAATAGGCATATCCGATTTTGTTTACTTCTGTACATATATGTCATAATTGATAGATAGAACATCGAGGATGATGTTCCTTTAAGGGGGAGGCAATTGTAACACCCTGTTTCCCCCAGTCTATAAAAATAACTATGTTGACCGAGAACTATGGCAAACTCAAAGGTGTGAATGTTTGATTTGATGGACCTTTGTATTAAAGGTCGATAAATGTAAATTATGTTATGAATATGTTTTGCATGACTGTTGGGAGGGGGATATGCTAAAAGAGACCATGATGGCTAATGAAAGGTGGTGGAAGGGACCTAGAATGGTTGCGTTAACTTCCACTGAACTAGTACCATACTGGTTTTTACTTTCTTAAAGACCAAGGCAACTCTCTTACCCTGGAATGAAATTCCCATCAGGATGGTAGGTGGGGAGGCTCCTCAAGAGTTAATGAGGGGATGGGCGAACCGCCCATCCGTAAATCTCTTAGACCTGACCATGGATGGGGGAATTCGTGCCACACGCAATATTGTAGAGAAGGGTAAGAAAGGAAGCATGGGAAGGGTAGAGAAGGGGAGCATGCATGACAGGGATTGCAGAAGAGAACCGCAAAACCCTGTAATCACCGGGAGTTCTGAACACAGGAGAAGGAGAGTAATTTTCATCCTCGATTATTGTCTGTATCAGGAGAAGGAGAGTAACCTTCGTCCTGGACTTCCGTTGAGCTGGAAGTAAGAGATTTAATCTTAGAGCATCATGGTCTAGCTTGGGGGTGGCTAGTGGTAAATCTGTTTGGAGTCACTGAGCCTATAGTTGGGTGGAAATGAGCACCCCTCTCAGCAGCTGCATCACGCCTTATGGTTATGATAAGTGTTTTATGCCTTATATTTTGAATTGAATATCATGGATGAATGTTTATACTTATATGCCATAGTTGTTGTCTGTGTAAATTAGTTAATTTAAAAGTATGTGTTCATCCCATTGAGAATAGACCCATCCGGTTGACCTTCACAATATTCTAGGATGGCTCCTCGAGAGCACCTTTCCCTGGGAATCGCCTCATAACTTTGGAACCATACTGAACCTTTACCCAGAAACCTGACTAAAATTGGGGATAAATTTCCAAGAACCATCTAAAGGTTCATGCGATCTGGATCTGGAAAACTTGTGCAAGAGAGAGTATTTCTCTAAGGTTTCGGAATCATGGGAGTTTGAAGCTCCGAAAGGTTGAGATTTGTGACCCAAGCTCAAAAAGGATAGCGAGTCCAATTATCGAAAGGGAGTATCCCTTCGTTTGGTAGATGAATGGAAGAAATTCTTTCGTAAATACCTCAGGTTTGTTAGGACGAATGGATCTAGAGGAGGAGTGTGCGTGTTAACGCCTCAACCCCTTCATCGTTCACAAGTAGCGATGGAACTAAGACCGTAGATCCCAGGATCCATCGGGAGCTACCTAGGATGTTGATCTTAACCGTTGTGTAGATGGGAGGATGGACTCGTCATAGTCCTAAAAGTCTCAATTTAATCAGGACCATCCATTCAACAGGNAGTCAAGAATGCACAAGAAACAAATGCATTCTTCTAGATCGTGACGTCATACCTGGAGCAAGAACCCGCAGGGATAAAGTACGAAGGCTACTAGATGTTAGATGGAGGTCTACTAACTTACAGAAACATATTGTATATTCCAAACTATGACAACTTGAATAGTTTCATAATGGATGAAATACATAAAAGACTGTATATTGGTCACCTAGGATACCAGAAGATGATCACGGCCACCAGGAAACAATTCTATTGGCCTGGATTGAAGAAAGACATAGTTGATTATTTAGCCAAATGTATAGAATGCCAACTGGTTAAAGCAGAACACCGGCACCCAGCAGGATTATTACAACCTCTACCAATCCCGGAATGGAAATGGGAGACCATCTCCATGGATTTCATCACCGGATTACCAACATCGTCCAGGAAGAATGACGCCATCATGGTAGTGGTGGATAAATTGAGAAATTCCACTCATTTTATCCCCGTCAAATCGAATTTCAAGGAAATAGACATCGCCAACATATTCATGAAGGAGATATTTAGACTACATGGCATGCCTAAGGAGATCGTGTCTGACAGAGACAAAAAATTTACCTCAAACTTTTGGAAATCCTTGATGGATGGTATGGAGACCAAATTATTGTTCATCACATCCTATCATCCTCAAATGCATGGACAGATGGAAAGAGTGAACCAAATATTATAAGACATGCTAATGATGCATGTAATTTATCAACCTAAAAAGTGGGAAGATTACCTGCCACTGGTGGAATTTGCCTACAACAAAGGCTACCAAGAATCACTAAATATGAGACCTTTCGAAGTCCTCTATGGTAGGCCATGTAACACTCCAGTCATTTGGAGTAATCCCATAAACATAATTACTATTGGACTCGACATGTTGAAAGAAATGGAACAACAAGTGATTCAGATAAAGAAAAATCTGAAAGTCACTCAGAATAGACAGAAAAGTTATGCCGACAGAAAGAGAACCCTAGAGAATTCAAGATAGGAGACGACATATATCTCATAGTTAGGGCCAGGAAGAGTTCCCTGAGAATGGGAGCTTGTGTCAGGTTGGCACCTTAGTATTGTGGACCCTTTGAAGTTCTAGGTAGAGTGGGGCATGTAGCCTATATGATAGCATTTCCTCCCACAGTAAAAGCACATAATGTTTTCCCTGTTTAATTGTTGAAGAAATATGTACATGATTCTAATCATATAATTGACTGGTTTGTGATCCAAGTGGAACTGGAGGGAGAATTCCTGCCATAACCTCTATGCATACTGGATAGAAAGGAAACCCCACTTAGGAACCGAACCATTGCACATGTCAAGGTGTAGTGGAAACATTTTGGCCCCGATGAGGCTACGTGGGAAATGGAAGATGCCATGAAATAGGCATATCCGATTTTGTTTACTTCTGTACATATATGTCATAATTGATAGATAGAACATCGAGGATGATGTTCCTTTAAGGGGGAGGCAATTGTAACACCCTGTTTCCCCCAGTCTATAAAAATAACTATGTTGACCGAGAACTATGGCAAACTCAAAGGTGTGAATGTTTGATTTGATGGACCTTTGTATTAAAGGTCGATAAATGTAAATTATGTTATGAATATGTTTTGCATGACTGTTGGGAGGGGGATATGCTAAAAGAGACCATGATGGCTAATGAAAGGTGGTGGAAGGGACCTAGAATGGTTGCGTTAACTTCCACTGAACTAGTACCATACTGGTTTTTACTTTCTTAAAGACCAAGGCAACTCTCTTACCCTGGAATGAAATTCCCATCAGGATGGTAGGTGGGGAGGCTCCTCAAGAGTTAATGAGGGGATGGGCGAACCGCCCATCCGTAAATCTCTTAGACCTGACCATGGATGGGGGAATTCGTGCCACACGCAATATTGTAGAGAAGGGTAAGAAAGGAAGCATGGGAAGGGTAGAGAAGGGGAGCATGCATGACAGGGATTGCAGAAGAGAACCGCAAAACCCTGTAATCACCGGGAGTTCTGAACACAGGAGAAGGAGAGTAATTTTCATCCTCGATTATTGTCTGTATCAGGAGAAGGAGAGTAACCTTCGTCCTGGACTTCCGTTGAGCTGGAAGTAAGAGATTTAATCTTAGAGCATCATGGTCTAGCTTGGGGGTGGCTAGTGGTAAATCTGTTTGGAGTCACTGAGCCTATAGTTGGGTGGAAATGAGCACCCCTCTCAGCAGCTGCATCACGCCTTATGGTTATGATAAGTGTTTTATGCCTTATATTTTGAATTGAATATCATGGATGAATGTTTATACTTATATGCCATAGTTGTTGTCTGTGTAAATTAGTTAATTTAAAAGTATGTGTTCATCCCATTGAGAATAGACCCATCCGGTTGACCTTCACAATATTCTAGGATGGCTCCTCGAGAGCACCTTTCCCTGGGAATCGCCTCATAACTTTGGAACCATACTGAACCTTTACCCAGAAACCTGACTAAAATTGGGGATAAATTTCCAAGAACCATCTAAAGGTTCATGCGATCTGGATCTGGAAAACTTGTGCAAGAGAGAGTATTTCTCTAAGGTTTCGGAATCATGGGAGTTTGAAGCTCCGAAAGGTTGAGATTTGTGACCCAAGCTCAAAAAGGATAGCGAGTCCAATTATCGAAAGGGAGTATCCCTTCGTTTGGTAGATGAATGGAAGAAATTCTTTCGTAAATACCTCAGGTTTGTTAGGACGAATGGATCTAGAGGAGGAGTGTGCGTGTTAACGCCTCAACCCCTTCATCGTTCACAAGTAGCGATGGAACTAAGACCGTAGATCCCAGGATCCATCGGGAGCTACCTAGGATGTTGATCTTAACCGTTGTGTAGATGGGAGGATGGACTCGTCATAGTCCTAAAAGTCTCAATTTAATCAGGACCATCCATTCAACAGGAACATGTGGCAGTCGGGTGGCATTTCGCTAACTCGCGACTTAGAGTGGTCAAAGGGTAGGACCACACAAACTCACAATTTGCGAAATCATGACGTAATCATGGTCATTGATCCAAGAGTGATCTGGACCGTCGATCGCCCAGAAGGGAATTTCGACATTTCAGGGGTCGGGGGATTCGAGAGGAGAACCTTCACAAAGTGTCGAGCCACACAGTCCCGAACCAACACTCAGAGGAACATGGGCCCTTGATCAAGGGATAGTGAAGACTTTCGATTTAGCATGAATGATTTTCGGCGTCTGGGAGACCAAAGGGAAGAATCTCTCGGTTTTGCAAGTCACAAAATCCTGACATACGAAACCCTGACGTGCTTGGTGGTTTGGCCCTAGGTCACAGGATAGGGTCGTGTGGTAGAAGGAGGAGGTCGGCGCTAGTAGTTGGCTAAGGGTCTAATTCAGGGATCGGTATTTCAGGACCCAAGAATTCAAAGAAATGAGAAGTCGAGGGACATGATATCCCAAAATCATGAAACACAAAATAACCTATGGTTGTAGTCTGTGGTCACAATGTCATGGTCGTGTGGAGGAGGGTCACGTCGTGATCATAGGTGATAGGGATAGCATGCGCTAGGCCCCTTAATCACTTTCGGGACTGAAGGAGATGAACGAGTTGGGACGCCTTGCATTGGGAGCCCCGATGTCATGAAATGCGATGATCCTTTTAAACTAAGCCTATGGTCATGGGTATCGATCACATGGTGGAGGATGAGGAATGAGGAAAAAAAAATTATGTCGCCGTGGATGTGTGACAATGACCACTGCATCTAGGATATGCGAGAGTGTGATATCCATGGCATCCTCGCCTTTATTTTTTGTCTCATATAAGAAGGGCCTACCGCTGCTGTGTCTGCATCCTCTTCCCTCTTAGAATCCTTCCTATTGGTGATATCCTCAAATAACACTTCCTCATCTTTGTGGGTCTGTTGTAGTCTTGTTGTTTCATCAGGCTTTTCAGGCATCTCAGGGTTAGGGTTTGGAATACCATTTTGGGCCCTAGAGCTCTACCCTATTTTAGCTTGCTACATTATTAATGTTTCCTCTTCAACTCGTGTCAGGATGATCGATTATGTATCTGACGTGGTGACATCTTCTAGATCGACCACTTTTTGGGGTTGTTTCATTCTTTCTTTGTGCTTCTAACCCTATCGAGTAACCCGTACATACTAGCCTGGCAGGATGAACTTTGGTGGGGTCATATTCTATTGAATTCACACACTTGCTCAATTCTTCGTAAAATGATAGCTAGGGCATGCTCTTTGTATTTCTCTTTGTTCTAAAAAATCACTAAGTGTTGAATAAACGTGTGATTTCTTCCTTTTGTAGACTCGGTCGTGTCGATTTTCACTTTTTACGTGCATTTGCGTCGAGTATAATTTTTTCTACGCGTTGTCTTCCGATATTGTCATAGTAGTTGTTGTGTGTGACTTTTTCCACACATTCTCGAGGTTCAATCAACTTTTGCATCTTTTTGTGTTTTTCTTCCTTTTTCTATTTTTGTAATCCTTTTTTCTCGTTTTTCCCTTTTTAATTTATTTTTATCATTTTTTTGTCCTAATCTCTGCTATAGTACACTATATACATGTCTTTCTCACTACATTGTAACCTTTAAGGGTTAGTAAGTCAACTGTCCCTGTACAGTTTCAGTCGACTACCGTTGATCATTCCTTTCATTTATGTTCTTACCAAGTATTTTAGATGTATAGATCCCCCATCTATGACAATATTTACTTCATATGGCCCTATCCAATGAGTTCTAAACTTACCAGGGTGTTGGAAAAAAAATTTGTCGTAGAGAAAGACTAGGTATCCTTCCTTCAAAATCTTCTTTTTAATATGTTTGTCATGCCAAGTTTTCTCTCTTGCTTTCTGTACTTCCTGATGAAATCCTTCTAGAATCATTTCCTCCTCCATTTCCATTAGTTGACTTAACCTTTCATGTACTGTAATTCTTTCTGTTATGTTGGTAATTATTTCTACGCGCAGACTGGGTACCATAAATTTTAATGGTACCATTGCTCCCTACCCATACACCAATATGAATGGGGTCTATCATGTCACCTTCTTACATGTGGTCCTATATTCCCATGGTATTGTTGGTATCTTCAAGTCTCAATCATCTCTGTTGACATTGCAAATCTTAGTTAGGGAATTTTCCAAAATCTTATTGAAGGTTTCCACTGTTCCATTTGCCTGAGGATGATATGGTGTACTCTTTTGGTGATAGAATTCAAATTCCTCGGTCATAGCCCTGATGGTATATTTGATAAAATACATTCCTTGGTCACTCATGAAAATCCTAGGACATCCAAATATGGTGATCACTTTCTCAAACAAGAAGTGTGTTGATGTCTCTGTGCTACAGTTTTTGACTAGTGTTTCTTTTTCCCATCTTGTTAAGTATTTAGTCGTAGTCATGATATATCTAGCTCCTGAACTTTTTTCGGGTGGATTAATAGGTCCCACAAAGTCTATTTCCAATTTTTTAAATACCTACAGAGTAACTTATGGTCTTAGAGGCATCTCATCCCTTTTGTTGGGTTTTCCAACCCTCTGACAGACATCACATTTCTGGAAATATTCCTTTTCATCTTTATGGATTGTTGGCCACCATAATCCTGTGTGCAATACCTTATGTGCAGTATCTTTTCCTGCATAGTGTCCTCCAACTATACCTTCATGAGCTTCTACTAGAATTATGGGTGTTTCATGTTCCAATACACATCTTCTCAAAATGTTATATATGCCCATATTGTATAAATGTCTTGCAATAAGTTGGTAGTTTGTAGCTCTAACTACCATATTTTTCTTCTACGCAATGCTAAACTCTTGTGGCACAACCCATGTACTTAAGTATTCAATAATATCAACGAAGTATTCATCAACTACCTGTACTAAAAATAACTCCGCATCAGTGAAGTTGTCTTCCAAGTTAGTATGTTCTTCTCCATTAGTTACCCTTGACAGGTGATCAGATCCTGCATCCAACTTCCATGGTTTGACTATCACTTCGTAATCAAATTAATGGAACAATTATAGCCATATACAAATCCTCCCCCCCAACACTAGCTTTTTGACTAGATATTTGAGGGAATAATGGTCTATGAACATTTTAAAGTGTTTACCCATTAAATAGTGTTTGAACTTTTGAAGTGCATATATCATGGTTAGGCCTTCTCTTTTGGTGGTGTTGTAGTTATGTTATGATTCTGATAACTTTTTTCTTGCAAATTCTATAGGATGGTCTAAGTCACTTTCTTCTGGTTGTGCCATAATTTCTCCAAGTGCCATGGCTGATGCATCTACATTCACATGAAATGTCTTTTCCCAATTTGGAAATACTAGTATAGGTGTTGTTACCATCTTTTGTTTTAAAGTGTCCAATCCTTGCTGACAATCATCATTCCACTAAAATCTGGTGTCCTTCTTCAATATTTTTTCCATTGGTGTAGTAATCTATGCATACCCATTTATAAACTTCTTGTAATAGCTGATATGTCCTAGTGTTTCTCTTAACTGGCGCACTGACTTTGGTGGTGGTAAATTTACAATGACTGAAATATTAGCAGGATCCACTAGTAAACCGTGTTTACACACTATATATCCCAACAATATTCCAAAAGGTGTACCAAAAATGCATTTCTTGATATTCAATGATATATGACATTTCCTGCATCTTTCCAACATTAGTCTTAGCACTTCCACATGGTCCTTTAACATACTA
The DNA here is from genome assembly GCA_000966675.3 of Picea glauca. Taxonomy (NCBI): domain Eukaryota; kingdom Viridiplantae; phylum Streptophyta; class Pinopsida; order Pinales; family Pinaceae; genus Picea; species Picea glauca. Next base: position 414,029 of record JZKD02S2268947.1, on the reverse strand, counting down.
TATACAGTCTAGTCATACAAATATACTTCTAGAAATTGATGTATGAATTCCTTAAAAGAAGCTATGACTACTCTTGAAAATATGGTTGGTGCATTCTTCAGCCCAAATGGCATGAATGTATATTGGTAGGATNATGAGGCTACGTGGGAAATGGAAGATGCCATGAAATAGGCATATCCGATTTTGTTTACTTCTGTACATATATGTCATAATTGATAGATAGAACATCGAGGATGATGTTCCTTTAAGGGGGAGGCAATTGTAACACCCTGTTTCCCCCAGTCTATAAAAATAACTATGTTGACCGAGAACTATGGCAAACTCAAAGGTGTGAATGTTTGATTTGATGGACCTTTGTATTAAAGGTCGATAAATGTAAATTATGTTATGAATATGTTTTGCATGACTGTTGGGAGGGGGATATGCTAAAAGAGACCATGATGGCTAATGAAAGGTGGTGGAAGGGACCTAGAATGGTTGCGTTAACTTCCACTGAACTAGTACCATACTGGTTTTTACTTTCTTAAAGACCAAGGCAACTCTCTTACCCTGGAATGAAATTCCCATCAGGATGGTAGGTGGGGAGGCTCCTCAAGAGTTAATGAGGGGATGGGCGAACCGCCCATCCGTAAATCTCTTAGACCTGACCATGGATGGGGGAATTCGTGCCACACGCAATATTGTAGAGAAGGGTAAGAAAGGAAGCATGGGAAGGGTAGAGAAGGGGAGCATGCATGACAGGGATTGCAGAAGAGAACCGCAAAACCCTGTAATCACCGGGAGTTCTGAACACAGGAGAAGGAGAGTAATTTTCATCCTCGATTATTGTCTGTATCAGGAGAAGGAGAGTAACCTTCGTCCTGGACTTCCGTTGAGCTGGAAGTAAGAGATTTAATCTTAGAGCATCATGGTCTAGCTTGGGGGTGGCTAGTGGTAAATCTGTTTGGAGTCACTGAGCCTATAGTTGGGTGGAAATGAGCACCCCTCTCAGCAGCTGCATCACGCCTTATGGTTATGATAAGTGTTTTATGCCTTATATTTTGAATTGAATATCATGGATGAATGTTTATACTTATATGCCATAGTTGTTGTCTGTGTAAATTAGTTAATTTAAAAGTATGTGTTCATCCCATTGAGAATAGACCCATCCGGTTGACCTTCACAATATTCTAGGATGGCTCCTCGAGAGCACCTTTCCCTGGGAATCGCCTCATAACTTTGGAACCATACTGAACCTTTACCCAGAAACCTGACTAAAATTGGGGATAAATTTCCAAGAACCATCTAAAGGTTCATGCGATCTGGATCTGGAAAACTTGTGCAAGAGAGAGTATTTCTCTAAGGTTTCGGAATCATGGGAGTTTGAAGCTCCGAAAGGTTGAGATTTGTGACCCAAGCTCAAAAAGGATAGCGAGTCCAATTATCGAAAGGGAGTATCCCTTCGTTTGGTAGATGAATGGAAGAAATTCTTTCGTAAATACCTCAGGTTTGTTAGGACGAATGGATCTAGAGGAGGAGTGTGCGTGTTAACGCCTCAACCCCTTCATCGTTCACAAGTAGCGATGGAACTAAGACCGTAGATCCCAGGATCCATCGGGAGCTACCTAGGATGTTGATCTTAACCGTTGTGTAGATGGGAGGATGGACTCGTCATAGTCCTAAAAGTCTCAATTTAATCAGGACCATCCATTCAACAGGGACATGTGGCAGTCGGGTGGCATTTCGCTAACTTGCGACTTAGAGTGGTCAAAGGGTAGGACCACACAAACTCACAATTTGCGAAATCATGACGTAATCATGGTCGTTGATCCAAGAGTAATCTGGACCGTCGATCGCCCAGAAGGGAATTTCGACATTTCAGGGGTCAGGGGATTTGAGAGGAGAAACTTCACAAAGTGTCGAGCCACACAGTCCCAAACCAACACTCAGAGGAACATGGGCCCTTGATCAAGGGATAATGAAGACTTTCGATTTAGCATGAATGATTTTCGGCATCTGGGAGACCAAAGGGAAGAATCTCTCGGTTTCGCAAGTCACAAAATCCCGACATACGAAACCCTGACGTGCTTGGTGGTTTGGCCCTAGATCACAGGATAGGGTCATGTGGTAGAAGGAGGAGGTCGGCGCTAGTAGTTGGCTAAGGGTCTAATTTAGGGATCGGTATTTCAGGACCCAAGAATTCAAAGAAATGAGAATTCGAGGGACATGATATCCCAAAATCATGAAACACAAAATAACCTATGGTTGTAGTCCGTGGTCACAATGTCGTGGTCGTGTGGAGGAGGGTCACGTCGTGATCATAGGTGATAGGGATAGCATGCTCTAGGCCCCTTAATCACTTTCGGGACTGAAGGAGATGAACGAGTTGGGACGCCTTGCATTGGGAGCCCCGATGTCATGAAATGCGATGATCCTTTTAAACTAAGCCTATGGTCATGGGTATCAATCACATGGGGGAGGATGAGGAATGAGGAAAAAAAAAATTATGTCATCGTGGATGTGTGACAATGACCATTGCGTCTGGGATATGCGAGAGTGTGATATCCATGGCATCCTCGCCTTTATTTTTTGTCTCATATAAGAAGGGCCTACCGCTGTTGTGTCTGCATCCTCTTCCCTCTTAGAATCCTTCCTATCGGTGATATCCTCAAATAACACTTCCTCATCTTTGTGGGTATGTTGTAGTCTTGTTGTTTCATCAGGCTTTTCAGGCATCTCAGGGTTAGGGTTTGGAATACCATTCTGGGCCCTAGAGCTCTACCCTATTTTAGCTTGCTACATTATTAATGTTTCCTCTTCAACTCGTGTCAGGATGATCGATTATGTATCTAACGTGGTGACATCTTCTAGCTCGACCACTTTTTGGGGTTGTTTCATTCTTTCTTTGTGCTTCTAACCCTATCGAGTAACCCGTACATACTAGCCTGGCAGGATGAACTTTGGTGGGGTCATATTCTATTGAATTCACACACTTGCTCAATTCTTCGTAAAATGATAGCTAGGGCATGCTCTTTGTATTTCTCTTTGTTCTAAAAAATCACTAAGTGTTGAATAAACGTGTGATTTCTTCCTTTTGTAGACTCGGTCGTGTCGATTTTCACTTTTTACGTGCATTTGCGTCGAGTATAATTTTTTCTACGCGTTGTCTTCCGATATTGTCATAGTAGTTGTTGTGTGTGACTTTTTCCACACATTCTCGAGGTTCAATCAACTTTTGCATCTTTTTGTGTTTTTCTTCCTTTTTCTATTTTTGTAATCCTTTTTTCTCGTTTTTCCCTTTTTAATTTATTTTTATCATTTTTTTGTCCTAATCTCTGCTATAGTACACTATATACATGTCTTTCTCACTACATTGTAACCTTTAAGGGTTAGTAAGTCAACTGTCCCTGTACAGTTTCAGTCGACTACCGTTGATCATTCCTTTCATTTATGTTCTTACCAAGTATTTTAGATGTATAGATCCCCCATCTATGACAATATTTACTTCATATGGCCCTATCCAATGAGTTCTAAACTTACCAGGGTGTTGGAAAAAAAATTTGTCGTAGAGAAAGACTAGGTATCCTTCCTTCAAAATCTTCTTTTTAATATGTTTGTCATGCCAAGTTTTCTCTCTTGCTTTCTGTACTTCCTGATGAAATCCTTCTAGAATCATTTCCTCCTCCATTTCCATTAGTTGACTTAACCTTTCATGTACTGTAATTCTTTCTGTTATGTTGGTAATTATTTCTACGCGCAGACTGGGTACCATAAATTTTAATGGTACCATTGCTCCCTACCCATACACCAATATGAATGGGGTCTATCATGTCACCTTCTTACATGTGGTCCTATATTCCCATGGTATTGTTGGTATCTTCAAGTCTCAATCATCTCTGTTGACATTGCAAATCTTAGTTAGGGAATTTTCCAAAATCTTATTGAAGGTTTCCACTGTTCCATTTGCCTGAGGATGATATGGTGTACTCTTTTGGTGATAGAATTCAAATTCCTCGGTCATAGCCCTGATGGTATATTTGATAAAATACATTCCTTGGTCACTCATGAAAATCCTAGGACATCCAAATATGGTGATCACTTTCTCAAACAAGAAGTGTGTTGATGTCTCTGTGCTACAGTTTTTGACTAGTGTTTCTTTTTCCCATCTTGTTAAGTATTTAGTCGTAGTCATGATATATCTAGCTCCTGAACTTTTTTCGGGTGGATTAATAGGTCCCACAAAGTCTATTTCCAATTTTTTAAATACCTACAGAGTAACTTATGGTCTTAGAGGCATCTCATCCCTTTTGTTGGGTTTTCCAACCCTCTGACAGACATCACATTTCTGGAAATATTCCTTTTCATCTTTATGGATTGTTGGCCACCATAATCCTGTGTGCAATACCTTATGTGCAGTATCTTTTCCTGCATAGTGTCCTCCAACTATACCTTCATGAGCTTCTACTAGAATTATGGGTGTTTCATGTTCCAATACACATCTTCTCAAAATGTTATATATGCCCATATTGTATAAATGTCTTGCAATAAGTTGGTAGTTTGTAGCTCTAACTACCATATTTTTCTTCTACGCAATGCTAAACTCTTGTGGCACAACCCATGTACTTAAGTATTCAATAATATCAACGAAGTATTCATCAACTACCTGTACTAAAAATAACTCCGCATCAGTGAAGTTGTCTTCCAAGTTAGTATGTTCTTCTCCATTAGTTACCCTTGACAGGTGATCAGATCCTGCATCCAACTTCCATGGTTTGACTATCACTTCGTAATCAAATTAATGGAACAATTATAGCCATATACAAATCCTCCCCCCCAACACTAGCTTTTTGACTAGATATTTGAGGGAATAATGGTCTATGAACATTTTAAAGTGTTTACCCATTAAATAGTGTTTGAACTTTTGAAGTGCATATATCATGGTTAGGCCTTCTCTTTTGGTGGTGTTGTAGTTATGTTATGATTCTGATAACTTTTTTCTTGCAAATTCTATAGGATGGTCTAAGTCACTTTCTTCTGGTTGTGCCATAATTTCTCCAAGTGCCATGGCTGATGCATCTACATTCACATGAAATGTCTTTTCCCAATTTGGAAATACTAGTATAGGTGTTGTTACCATCTTTTGTTTTAAAGTGTCCAATCCTTGCTGACAATCATCATTCCACTAAAATCTGGTGTCCTTCTTCAATATTTTTTCCATTGGTGTAGTAATCTATGCATACCCATTTATAAACTTCTTGTAATAGCTGATATGTCCTAGTGTTTCTCTTAACTGGCGCACTGACTTTGGTGGTGGTAAATTTACAATGACTGAAATATTAGCAGGATCCACTAGTAAACCGTGTTTACACACTATATATCCCAACAATATTCCAAAAGGTGTACCAAAAATGCATTTCTTGATATTCAATGATATATGACATTTCCTGCATCTTTCCAACATTAGTCTTAGCACTTCCACATGGTCCTTTAACATACTATATACAGTCTAGTCATACAAATATACTTCTAGAAATTGATGTATGAATTCCTTAAAAGAAGCTATGACTACTCTTGAAAATATGGTTGGTGCATTCTTCAGCCCAAATGGCATGAATGTATATTGGTAGGATTCTCATTCTGTAGAAAAAATAGTTTTATACATGTCTTCTGGAGATATTTTGATTTAATGATAACCTGAGAATCCATCKATGAATGAATATGTTCCCTGGCCTCCCACATTATTTAATACCTCATCTGTAAAAGGGGTAGGGAAAGGGTCATGTAAGCAAKCATCATTAATTTTCCTTAGATCTRMACAAATCCKTATCCCCCCCTGTTTATTTTTCTTGTACTACCATAGGACTGATCGATTCATATTCCTCTAYTGGTTCTATGATACCAACTTCCAACATTTTKTCARTTTATGCTTTCATTTTTTGCTTATACACTGGATTTAGTCTRTAGGGTCTTTTCCTAACAGGTCTAGCATCATGTTTGAGGGGTATCTTCATCTCACCTAGATCCCTTTCTATTCCTTTCATCTCTGTGAAGGTCATTGGAAACAGGTCATTGTATTCGTGCAATAACTTTGTTATTCTCTCTACCATTTTCTCATCCCAATAGTCTCGAATACTTTTTGTTTTAGGATTGTCATTTGTTCCGATGTTGACTTTGTTCATTTTGATTGGTGCAATAAATAATTCTAACTCCAGAGATGGACCTTCCACCTCTCTTTCTCCTTCAATTTTTGTAATCTAAATATTGAGCGGATCATATTCATCTGGTGCTTCTTCTTCAACATGATAGGATGAGAGTAACTCTTTGAATGTATGTTTCTTTTGTTGTTGATATTCTGTCATGATTTCAACTTCTGGTTCATTACTAAATATCATTCCCTGTATCAACTTCAGTGATGAATCCATGTTGGGGTTCTCATGTTCAAATGAGAAGTTTACTACAAAATTATGTTGTAATTTTGTCCATTTTGTAGTGCCAATGAACATCTCCTAGTCTATATACCAGTTTCCTAGAATTCCTTCCAATGTATGGATAAAGTGATGAGTCTATTCCTCTGGTGGTGTCATCCTCCGTTATGCCTTGCACTTTTCCAAGTGTTCCACTGGTTTTCCCTGTCCATCATACCTCTGCAATTTTTTTCTCCCCTTCTCTGCGCCAAATCTAATTCGCATTAGTCATTTACACTGATACCAGTCCTAAATTGTTTCTTTGTGCACACCCCACCATATTGCAGGGGTGGCCTTGAGTGCAATATCTAGGGATAAGAATCTCTAATTTTCTAGTACTTCCTCTTCATATTTTGTCAAAAATTCCTCTAATTCATTTAACCCATGAAAACTGGGAGGTTCTCTTATCTTTGTACCCACCCATCTTACTGCGTAGTCTATTCTTGCACACCTCCTTTTGGAAACTTCATGTAATATTTGTTTTCATTTTTCAAACCTGTGTTTAAGTCATAAGCACATGATGTAATACTTCTCCAGCTGAGTACCCCATCTACAGTTGGGTTAACATAATCCTCTTCTTGCACGATGGTTCTATACACCTGGTTTATTTTTTCCAGATCTAGACAAGTGGGTTCTACAAACCTTTCTCTTTCTGAAGGATCCAATAGTGCAATGACCCTATATTCGCTTGATTCAAAAGTAATTTTTCTTTTCTTCAGGTTTATTATGGTCTGGTTATAAAATGCCCAATCCAGTCCAAGCAATGTTGGTAAGGTGTTGTGCCATATACTATATCTATTACTTAAAAATCTTCCATAGTGCGCACTCCATCCAAATCTATTGTCACACCTTTAAGCATTCCAATTGGTAATACTCTGTGTTGATTTGCTAAGTTCAACTGGACATGTGAATAGCCTAAGGGAGGTTCCCCCATACACTGCCATGTCTTCTTAGGTAATACATTTACTTCAGATCCTAAGTCTACTATGATATCTCCCATATCGAAATCCCCAATATTAGCATTTATTCTGAATTCGCTTCTTGTCCTTCTTCTAGCATTTATCTCTTATAACTTCCCTTGCTCCTATGTGTTACATATTTATAGCATATTTTGTAAAACCTTAACAAATGATGGGTCATTCAATAACTTAACACAGGATTGTAGAATTTTNATATTGCAGGGGTGGCCTTGAGTGCAATATCTAGGGATAAGAATCTCTAATTTTCTAGTACTTCCTCTTCATATTTTGTCAAAAATTCCTCTAATTCATTTAACCCATGAAAACTAGGAGGTTCACTTATCTTTGTACCCACCCATCTTACTGCGTAGTCTATTCTTGCACACCTCCTTTTGGAAACTTCATGTAATATTTGTTTTCATTTTTCAAACCTGTGTTTAAGTCATAAGAACATGATGTAATACTTCTCCAGCTGAGTACCCCATCTACAGTTAGGTTAACATAATCCTCTTCTCGCACGATGGTTCTATACAACTGGTTTATTTTTTCCAGATCTAGACAAGTGGGTTCTACAAACCTTTCTCTTTCTGAAGGATCCAATAGTGCAATGACTCTATATTCGCTTGATTCAAAAGTAATTTTTCTTGTCTTCAGGTTTATTATGATCTAGTTATAAAATGCCCAATCCAGTCCAAGCAATGTTGGTAAGGTGTTGTGCCATATACTATATCTATTACTTAAAACTCTTCCATAGTGCGCACTCCATCCAAATCTATTGTCACACCTTTAAGCCTTCCAATTGGTAATACTCTGTGTTGATTTGCTAATTTCAACTGGACATGTGAATAGCCTAAGGGAGGTTCCCCCATACACTGCCATGTCTTCTTAGGTAATACATTTACTTCAGAGCCTAAGTCTACTATGATATCTCCCATATCGAAATCCCCAATATTAGCATTTATTCTTAATTCGCTTCTTGTCCTTCTTCTATCATTTATCTCTTATAACTTCCCTTGCTCCTATGTGTTACATATTTATAGCATATTTTGTAAAACCTTAACAAATGATGGGTCATTCAATAACTTAACACAGGATTGTAGAATTTTTTTTATAGTACATACTTTCTCTAAAGGTTGTCCTTCACTAGTATGGTCCATTGAGTAGGGCATCTTATACATGGGTGAGTTCTAAGTTTGTTGCGCAGCTGATGTAGATGAAATTTTTTTATGGAGAAACTCATGTATGGCCTCCTTAAATGTTTCCTTTTCTTTTCGTGCATCAAACTGCTTTTGTGGCTCAAGATTCTTCTTAACCCATTGGTGTTGTGCTAGATATTGTTTGACTATGTTAGTTCCTGTCTTGGCTCCTCCTCGAGTGACTATATTGATGTTCCTCCCATCATCCCTAGCTTCTGCAGAGATCCATTGGACATTCTGGTTGTTCTGGTTACTTTTTTCTTGAATCTTTCCCAAGAGTGTTGAATAGTCTTTTGTTTCATGATCTGTTGTGCAATAGTACATACATGTTGTTGGTGGAATTGGACATTCCCTTGCATAATGTCGTGGTTGTTGGAAATTGTGGCACACTACTGGTCCTCTGCCTCATCCAAATCCTTCTATGCCTCATCCAAATCCTCCTCTGCCTCATCCTCCACCTCTATATCCACCTTGATCTTTGCATGGTGCATTGTACTAAGGTACCTGGTTATATTATGTGGTATTATATTGTGGTTGTGCATTATTATACTGGGGCTGTAGATTTTTGTATTGTTTTTGCACATTATTGTATGCCAGTGGTACTTGGTTGAACTGAGGTGCAACTTGTCCTGTCATCATTTCTTCTTGCACCCTATAAGTATTTGAATTTATTTATCTCATCAACTCCATTGTTATACAGTCCTTATCATCATGACCCACTGACTTGCAAAAATTGCAATATGAACTTTTGGGTACTGTCTTATATTTCTACATCATTGGAAATGATATGGATCATGTCCATGTGTCTTACAAATCTTGCACCAAGGTCCTCTTGTTGGAAATGGGTTTGGCACCCTTATTTCCATATACTGTGCGAAAGTTGGACATTCATTCTTATGGTGTCCTTTTGTCTTGCATAGGGTACATCAAACAACTTCTCTTTTCTCTTTACCCTTATTCTAGTTCAGTTGGAATGTTAGATTCTTCAAATCCTCCTTCATATCCTCTATTGTTGGATCTGTCTACTGATATTGGTTCTCTTCCATTTGTAAGGCTTCCTACGAAACCTCTACCTAAGTTTGGAACTTGTGTTGTCTTAATGGGTATTTCAAATGTGGTAACAATGAGTTCACAAATACATTTATATGTTTCATGTCAATCATTGCATATTTCAACTTACCTTTTAGGTGCTTAAACCTTTGATCAATANGTTGCGCAGCTGATGTAGATGAAATTTTTTTATGGAGAAACTCATGTATGGCCTCCTTAAATGTTTCCTTTTTTTTTCGTGCTTCAAACTGCTTTTGTGGCTCAAGATTCTTCTTAACCCATTGGTGTTGTGCTAGATCTTGTTTGACTATGTTAGTTCCTGTCTTTGCTCCTCCTCGAGTGACTATATTGATGTTCCTCCCATCATCCCTAGCTTTTGCAGAGATCCACTGGACATTCTGGTTGTTCTGGTTACTTTTTTCTTGAATCTTTCCCAAGAGTGTTGAATAGTCTTTTGTTTCATGATCTGTTGTGCAATAGTACATACATGTTGTTGGTGGAAGTGGACATTCCCTTGCATAATGTCGTGGTTGTTGGAAATTGTGGCACACTACTGGTCCTCTGCCTCATCCAAATCCTTCTATGCCTCATCCAAATCCTCCTCTACCTCATCCTCCACCTCTATATCCACCTTGATCTTCGCATGGTGCATTGTACTGAGGTACCTGGTTATATTATGTGGGATTATATTGTGGTTGTGCATTATTATACTGGGGTTGCAGATTTTTGTATTTTTTTTGCACATTATTGTATGCCAGTGGTACTTGGTTGAACTGAGGTGCAACTTGTCCTGTCATCATTTCTTCTTGCACCCTATAAGTATTTGAATTTATTTCTCTCATCAACTCCATTGTTATACAGTCCTTATCATCATGACCCACTAACTTGCAAAAATTGCAATATGAACTTTTGGGTACTGTCTTATATTTCTACATCATTGGAAATGATATGGATCATGTCCATGTGTCTTACAAATCTTGCACCAAGGTCCTCTTGTTGGAAATGGGTTTGGCACCCTTATTTCCATATACTGTGCGAAAGTTGGACATTCATTCTTATGGTGTCCTTTTGTCTTGCATAGGGTACATCAAACAACTTCTCTTTTCTCTTTACCCTTATTCTAGTTCAGTTGGAATGTTAGATTCTTCAAATCCTCCTTCATATCCTCTATTGTTGGATCTGTCTACTGATATTGGTTCTCTTCCAGTTGTAAGGCTTCCTACGAAGCCTCTACCTAAGTTTGGAACTTGTGTTGTCTTAATGGGTATTTCAAATGTGGTAACAATGAGTTCACAAATACATTTATATGTTTCATGTCAATCATTGCATATTTAAACTTACCTTTTAGGTGCTTAAACCTTTGATCAATATGCCAAACAGACGCACCTGGTTTCTTCTTGATTTCAATCATGTAATGGTCTTCTGAGCTGGGATTCTGAAACTCATTTATCAATAGTTTTTTGACATCTGCAATAGTCTTTGTTACTTCCGGTGGGTTGTTTACATCTAGGCTCATATACTAGTCTAGTGTGTGATCTCTCAGTGTGATTTATAACTGCACGATATTTGTATCCTCATCTATGATCTATTTTTCTTCCTAAATATTCTCACAGATGAATAAGTGTTTTTCAGGGTCCTCTAATGCCTCTCCCTGAAATTCTGGTAACCCGATCGTGGGATCATGTCCTTCCATTTTGGACTATGTTGAACTACTACCTCCATGCATTGTAGATATTTGATTGTTACTTCTTGAAATGGCTTCTCCAGTTGTTTCTCCTTTATTTTATGTGTTTCCTATTGTTCATTTCCCACTAAAATCCGGTTGTCTAAATGTTGGTTTTCTTTCTAGTGTGTTAGTCACACATGGGATTGTAGGTTCCACACTAATGGTGATCTGGATTGGAGTTTTTCCTTATGTTCCTGCCTTTGGAACTCCTGTTTTCCTTTCATATGTTGGGAAAAATATTTCCTCAATCTTCTCCACATCCCATAGATCATCTACCTCTTCTTTATCTCTTTTCAATCCCTCTCTATCAACTATGGATCTCTTCTTGTTATTCATCTTATATTGGTAGGGTACTCCATTGCACGTATTTCCATATTTTTCCATTATCTACTTTATCTGGTCTTCCTCCATCATGATTGGATCCATGGCCTCCTTCTTCTTTCCCTTATCCATATATTCCTCCATTTCTTAGCCTCATGTTAGTGCTTCCCCCCTTCCTCCACACGCGCAGGGAAGTTTAGTTGTCTGATTCCATAGTCATCACATCATTGTCATACAATAAAATCTTGATTGACGTATATAATGATCTAATGTACCTAGCTCTAGGTCCTTTTAGAAAATCCTTCTCTGTTGCAGTGTGAGACTTCACTGTATCTACTGTAAATTCAGTGATATACCTTGCAACAATATTGTCTAACCAAAAATATATTGCGCGCGTAAATTTGTTATTAACTTGTTGTAACTGTGCGATCTCCATAGGATTCCACTCGAGCTATTTGATTTGATTTTTAGGGTGGTTGTCTCTTAACCTCAATAACCACTCCTACAAAAAATGTGGGAAATAATAGAAAAATACCTCATGAAATTCGTTAAACACGTGTTTGTCGATATATTTGTGCAGTGTTAGCTTAGGGTTTAGGTTGTCCTTCTGCACAAACTCAAGTTCCTTCGTTTTCAACCATCTTTTGATATCTTCCTTTATTGGATTCCATGGAATGAACATTCCCTTCTATACTTTCATCCTTTGTGTGTTTCTTCCATGCATCCCGTCGACTTAATCCCATGCAGTTCTAGCTGGCAACAAAACCATTTTTTGGTTAGATCTCTGACTTGGTTAGTTCTAGGATTCATTCATCTTTAGCCTCATGCATGCATATTAATACCTCTAGCTAATCATTCATTCATATGCTAGCTATTGACAGAAAGCAAATCATTCAATAAACATCACATAGAACACAAGTTTTATTGTGGTTCACCCCCTCCTGGGATACATCCACAAAGATTTGGCTTCTCTTCTCTTTTATTTACTCTGCTGGAAAATATGGCATTGCGTGCATTACATATTCAATCATACAATCATGACGAGGTTAAGTAACCTCTGTGATGTGGACTAGATCACACCAGGATCCTCAGCCTATGATCTAATCCTCAAACTCTAGCTTATACAACTCTTCTACCACCTTATTACAATCGACAATCTCTCAACTCATCAATAACCAATTTGACTCCCCCATGACCTAGACCTCCTAGGTTCTTATTTATACTATTTTATAGTCTTATCATCATTACAATCGATGTCAAAAACCCTAACCCTATCATGGCTAGGTGTTCCTGCCTTCTCTCCACATGGCTTTTCCTCTTGCATGTTGTTTTTCCTTCTTTTTGTACATGCTTCTTTCTTGCCACTTGTTGCACGTACTCCAAAATTAGGTCTTTCCTCAAAATAGGATTGCGCCCAACACACACACACACACACACACACACACACACACACACACACACACATACTTCACTTTGCATAAAACATGGATTGAATAAAAATAAAGATGCTTATGAAGTCAAATATGGCAAGGTTGTTGGTAGAAGATAATGATGATTCTTTAGAGGAGGTTATAATGGGTGAAAGGAATTTAGAAACCATATCTTCAAGCMAAAAASGGAAAAAAAATAAAATAAATGGYTCAATSGAGACTGATGAATTTTTGAAGTTGRTGAAAAGAGTATTACATTATCCTTGTGCACTTGATTGTGTGAGATGTTCTGACCTTTTGTTAGGTTTTGAAAAATACACACCTGTGGATGTTAATGTTGTTGAATAGGAAGATCACTTTTCAGGTTTACATTTTGCAAGTTTTTATCATTCTCATAAGTGTGCAAATCTTCTTTTGAAGAAGGGGCAAAATCATTCTCTCCTAAACTTGCATTCAATGATGCCTCTGGTGGAATATTTATTGAGTCCAAGCATTGATGTAGTATGGGACTTTTATACTAAGGTCTATAAAATTGTAAAAAGAATTGGGGAAAAGGATCTAAAAGTATTAAAATAGATTGGGATCAAGTGCAATCACAAAGATACTCTTGCTACTCTTGCACTTAAACTTGCATTAGTCCCATTAGTTTCCCTTTTACATGTTAGAATTTCTATCATAAATGTTTTGTTTAAAGGGTCAAAATTTTATATACAGTCTAGAGAAACAATAGTTTATTATATGTTAGGAAGAGTACTGGCCTCTTGACCTCCTATAAGCTTGGATGAAAAATCTCAAAATCTTAGGAAATGTAAAATAATTTATTTAGAGGAAAATCGTGTCAAAAATTATGAAATATAGAAAAATTTGGGTGCTTGGNGGTGGGTACTCAAGTTGTGCAGATGAGGAGTTGGAACGAGAAATTATCACGAGCCATGCTCGTGACACTAGACCATGTATAATTCCAACCATTCTAAGGATACCATGAAGGATTTTTCGTCACCATTCTATGATAAGCTAACCTTATCGGGAAAGGTCTGAAACAACATGGATGTAGTTAAACAATATGCTTAAATATTTATTGATAATTTAAGTTAGGCCATATTTGTTCTAGGCTCTAAGGTTTCCTATAAATTAAAGCTCCATAATTTCAAAATTGCAATGCTTGCAAAGGGTAAGACGAACTTTAAAGAGTCATATATGTGGTACAAAGTTTATTATTAGCAGGTAGTATTCTTTTGCATTCATTTGGCATTCTCGTGTTTGTTTTTTTGGTCTATGGGGATTAAGATGTAGGGGATTTTTTTTCAAATATTGGTTATTTATGGTAGCATTGTATTTTGATGTGAGCAATTATTGTTACCTCTTACCCTTCAATTCTCACAAGGTATTTTATATGATACATTTGTTGGAATAGTCTCTAAACGTATCTCGCAATCATAATCTTGGTGACCTTGAATGTTGTACTTGTGGTAGTTTTTATCTTATCCCTACCATTTTATTTTCTTCTACACATAATTTTATGAACCTCTTAAATTTTTCCAGGTTAATTCCCTTGCAAATAAGTTTGATAATTGATCTTCGGTTTTGCAACATAACACTTCAACTTCTTTGTTCTCCACTTGATCTCCTCTAATAAAGTGGTGATGGATCTTAATATTCTTCTAGCATTAAAAAATATGTTTTTTGTTAGTTAAATAACACTTGATTCTCACAAAAGAGGGGTGTGGCATGAGTTTGTTGAAGAATTATTCTATTTCTTTTACTTTATGCTTCTTGCTTTATTTAGGAGCTAGTTTTGTCCTCCCACTTCATATCGATACATATTTACTTAGAAATGGMATTGACCTACCTTTTTGGCCATTTGTTGGACATTAATAAAATTAACTTATCTTATCTKTTCTCCTAAGCCTCATCTATTCATAATTAGCTCGAACAATTTCTTTGTACTCTACTTATATGGAGGATCTTKTGATAGTTCGTTCTTCTTACCAACTCACAAATTATTCYTGGACCATGTTGAATAACYTATGGTACATTTTCTTTCATCTATGCAACTTGCTTTATAATGCGACTAAATACATGAGTAAAAATGATAAAAAATAATAATGACTAAATAAACTAATAAATATGCTACAAGATGAAAATAATTAATGAMTAATTAAACTAGTAAATGTACTACAAAAKGGTGACAATTAATGACCAAATGAATGAGTAAATGTACTACAAAATGGTGACAATTAATGACTAAATGAATAAGTAATGTACTGCCAAATGGTGACAATTAATGACCATATAAATGAGTAAATCTATTACCAAATGATGAATCAAGCCAACAAATTAATGACTAAGTGAGATATGACTAAAATTTATTCAAGGGAAAAGAGACTGCAAACTTTCTACCAGTAGTCGTCAACTCAAAAATAGTCATTTATATCTAAATTTTAGTAACAAATTACCCATGTTGCACTAGTGAAGATGAGGACTTTAAAGAGGTGTTTCAGTAGCTACATGGCCAAATTCATGTAGAAGAAGATGATGGTAATGTTGACTATGATCTCCAGAATGGGTTACTCTACAATCTAGACAATCTTTGTATTCCTAAATGTGAAATATTGTATCTTATCAGAGAGGCTCACACCTCCAAGGTTGTAGGACATTGTGGTGTTGGGAAGACAATTTCCAAGTTGCAAAGGTATGTGTATTCGACTAGAATGAAAGAATATGTAGCTCGATATATTAAAGGATGCATACCTTTTTGTACAAGACCAGTAATAGAAAGGAAGGTTTATACCATCCCTTATCTATACCCACTCAACTCTGGGAAATAATTTCCATGGATTTTGTACCAGGAAGGAAAATGACTAGATATGTTTGTGGTAATTTATAGGTTCAATAATATGTGCATTATTACTCTTTGTAAAAAGATAATCAAAGGAAAAGAAGTAGGAAACATGTTCTTTGAACATGCCTGAGTGCACTTTGGGATACCAAGGAGCATAATCTCAAATAAGGATACCATATTTCTCAATTCCTTTTGGACTACACTTTGGGAAAACATGGACACCAAGTTGAAGAGATCTAGAATGTTTCATCCACAGATAGATGGGAAGGAAAAATAAATCAACATAACATTGGTTCATGTTTTGAGGGATTACAATTAGAAGCATCCAAATATCTGGAAGGAAAATATGATCTTTATTCGACACTCTTATAATAGAGTGGTCCATACTTCTACCTGTAAGTCTCCTTTTGAAACTTGTTTTAGGTATTTTTCACCTTCTCCCTTGGATGTTGTATATGGAAAATAAGGAGGAGAAAGTGAACATATCATAGGATAAGAATTGAAAGTGGAGAAATTTTCCAAAAATATTATACAGGTCCATTTGCAAGTACATGAGACATTGAAGAAGTCGTGCAGGAAAAGTAAAAGGCCCGACATGATCAACACATAATTGAGAAAACATTCAAGGTAGGAAACAAATATTGGTTTTATATGAAAAATGAAAGGTTGTAGGGTCTTGGTACGAAGATCAAGGATATGTGATATGGCCACTTTGATGTATTGGATAAAGTGAGTGATAATTCCTATAATCTCAATCGACCCCCTTATATGCACATTTACATAGTAGTGAATGTGGAAAATATGAAACACTACGAGCCTTCAATGTTGGATCGGTAAATGGAGGAGCAGTTCCTACCTATTATAGAGTCCTTAGCACCAAAATCTCAGGGAGATTTGGTAGAAGATATAGTTTGCAG
>JZKD02S2268947.1:370931-386786 GCA_000966675.3 Picea glauca | reverse complement strand
TTATATTCAAATAATCAACATACTTGAATCGATCATTTGCATTTTTCTGAATTCGTTACCTAAACAAAAGGCAAGAGGAAGAAGCACAGTCCAAATCCAGCATCAGCCTGGTATGGAATAAGTCAAATGTAATTCGTTCTGTTTCATACACAAACATAAAAATAAACATCCATTTTCCTAGACATATATAATGCATTTCCTTTTCTAGGTTTAAGGCCATACTTCACAAATAAAAATCTTTAAAGATAAAAATTGTAACAAAAAGATATAGGGTTTTCTTATTAAAATTAAACAATTCATTTCCTTTTCTAGTTTAAAGTTTTACTTCAAAAATAAATTTCTTTTAAAGATAAAAAAACTTAAGATACAAGATTTTCTTATTAAAAATAAAATTAAATATCGAAACAAGCAATCACAACAAATATTATGGTGATCTTTCTCCAAAAATTGTCATTTTCATTTTATGGCATTCTTGAAACTTCTCCATCATTCATAAACACAATAGTATGTGTTAATAAGATACTAAAAAATGACAAAAGTCCCCATAAGAGTGTGTAAGTAAAATTGTTGTTTTCATTCATGAATATTTAATGCTCCTACTAGAGATGGAAGTTGAAAGTATGTCATATATATATATATGATCTTTTGGGAAAAAGTTTTAAGTGGAACTCATTTGCAACAGAGTTATTCATATTTATACATGTAGAAGGGATAATTTAGGATGAAGAACACATTCACTTTTGAACTTTTTAGATGTTCCAAAACCAATGATTTATGTAATGGGAGGATAATATGTAGAGATAAAGGAAAAAAACATGTTTTAAAAATATTAAAATAAATAATTATTTTACTGATAAGAAAAAGTTATTATATGAAAATTATATGGATTTTATAATATTTTAAGAATTTATATTGATTTTAAAGTGTAAAAGTTTTGATTGAATTTTATTATTTTTTAAAATGTTAATCATAAATGTTTAGTGATTTAAAAAAAAATAAAAAAATTCTAAAGATTTTGTATAGTTTTTAGAAATTTTGATTATTTTAAAATAAAACACTTTTATCTTATAAAATGTGGATCAATCATTAAAAAAAATAGAAATTGACAAACCATTTTTGGAAAAAACTAAAATATTAACTCACTAAAAATCTATATCCATATATATATATATATATATATATATATATATATATAATTGAAATGACATTGAAGTAGAAATAACTACACTTGTCACTCTATGGAGAGGATTTCAATAATATCATAAATTTATCATGCACAAGGATACCACACAATTGGGAAAAAGGAATGTTGTATCAACATTATAAACAATATCTAGTTGTAACAACTGGACTTCCAATCATAAGAGATATTCAATAGGAAAAAGGAATGTCATATCAACATTATAAATAATATGCAGTTGTAGCAATTGGACTTCCAATCATAAGAGAGACTCATTACTAAATTTTCCATTGATCCATCATGTCATTTATGTACCTAATATGTTTCATACCTCAATATATTAAGGACTATATTTCATACCTCAATATATTAAAGACTATAGATTAGGCATTTTTCTATGGATTAGAGTAGATGCAATCTATTTATGCATAAACAATTTTTCTTGAAGATGTATCTGTTATCACATAAAATCTTCCATAGTCACTAGTGACAGCCATGAACGCAGGTGAGCAGGTAGGTGCATTTTCAGTAGCGAAGTTGTCCCCCCTGTGCGGTTCAGTTTAGCGCTATCTCCAAGTGCAGCTGGAAGGGTTTTCATAATTAGCAGGTAGATAAAGCTTTGTCAGGGGTGCTAAAATTGTCAGCGCACCCAGATCAGAGATCATGATCAGATCAATAGTTGCCAATCATTTAGGCGCTACAATCGAAAGGCAGGCCAAAATCCTAACCATCGTTTTGCCAAGAGGCTACGTGGCGAAAGAGGGTGCATTTCAGGCCCAAAAGCAGTGTGGGTCCAAACCTCTTTCGACGGCCCCAAAATCACACGCTTATATGATGCCTTATCCAAGAGCTAAAGGTGGTTGCTTGATAGTTGTCCTGCCGCGCTCCAATCCCAAGAAGGATTCAATTAACGAGCAAGGACTAGTAGTTGAAACCTCATCTCATTCCATAAATATAAAGAATGGAAATTATGGCTGAGACAGAGTTGTCAGCCCAAGGTACAACAATGGACGATTTCTTCTTACAGGCCCATATTGAACAAGGTTTGCGTCTAACAGGAGGAAACACAGATGGTTTGACAGAAGGTTGCACATACGTAAAGCTTTGAATGGGATGGCTAGATCACACTTCTGGTAATTGTGAATTGAGTCGATTATAAATAGATGAGTTCTAGATTTTGTTATGGTCATCAACTGGTTGAGCAGAGCTCCCTATTTTGTAATATTTTGATAACAAATTTGTTCTCTAGTTTTGTATGAGACCTGATACTTTCGCATTAATAGAAGTCAGTTTCTTTCATCATCTTGTTTAATCTATACTAAAACACTCGTGCATGGAGGATCCAAACGAGGGTTGTAGTCCTATTGTAATGTAGGTTTGATTATAGTACTGTTGTGACCAGTTTTAGTATTTTCTTTGTTTCCTTGTTTCTTCTCATGCTAAAATGCTCGTGCATGGAGGATCCAGACAAGTCGTTGTAGTCGCATAGTAATGGAGGTTTGATTATTATGTTGTTGTGATATATTTCAGTGTTTGAAAATTAATTTCAAGAGTGCTCATGTGCCTGAGTTTTTCTTCACCAAACTGCTTGAAGGTCGAATTCCCATGGAAGACTTGTCCACCTTTCTCACCAAGTCTTCCTTCTACTCACATTTAACCTTAAATCACTGACTAAAGTTAATAAGGACCTCATTTCCCTATGCATTGCTTGTCCAGTTTCTATGTTAAAACATTCTGGTATTGAGCTTTGTCCATTTGACCTACTTTCATAAACCTACCTCCACAAACATTTTGATGGGTATTGGGCTTATCCTCTTGCAATCTGAGGGTGACTCTCGGTGATAACATTCTTCTTGTTGTTGTTGAGGAGTATTGAAGACATTTCCCTGGGATTGAACGACAAAGAAATTTTGATTCTGAAGGTGCATCAGAAATCAATACCCTGAAGATTGCAACTTGCACCTGGTGACTCCACTATTTGAGTTGTGGCTCTCAAAGGCAGATATGTGAGGTCTACTCCACAACTGCCTCTGGAAACACCTGAGGTTGACCCAGAAAATATTATCAAGAAAGGAAATACCTTTCAAGAATGCCTTTCAGCTGTTGTACCAGGTGATTCTGGTAATCTACACGATTCTTCTTTTAAAACTCCAGTAATTGTATCTAATTCTCCTTTAATACCATTTGTTGGAGTTTCTAGAAGTTTAGATTTTGAAATTTTCCTGTCGAACTCCCCCCTTCTAGTTTGCATTTGGAAGGATAAATTTTTGAAACTCTTGTTTCCCCTGATATTGTAAAATGGTTTAGACCCTGCATCTTAGAAGATTTTCCCACTTTGGGTTTTCCTACTCCTCCTCTTCTCAAAGTTACTGTATCTAAAGAGGGGGAAACTTCTTTTCCCTTGAAACCCATATCATTCTCCTCCAATACTCAGTCATTTCTCCTTTCCTCTAGAAATAGAGTTCCAATCCTACCGGTCCAAACTCCATCTCCCCTTGGTTTTCCTACAGTTCACATCCCAATGGCAGTTGCTAACCCTCCTAGAAACAGAATGGATGTCATAGTGGTTGCTAGATATGATCCTCTTGTTTTACCTCATCCTATGAATGATCTCCCAGCTGGAGACTACCTTAAGTACATGCCCAAGTTCACAAGGGAAAAAGACATAACTGCAGAAGAAAACCTCTCAGCTTTTTATAGTTATGCAAGTAATCATAACATTGAAAATGAAGATGTGTGGATGATAGTTTTTGTACAGAGCCTTGATGGTGAGGCTAGAAAATGGTTTAGGGGTTTAACTCATGGATCTATTGATGGTATTGAGGCTCTAGATGATTCATTCTTAAGACATCGGGGGGATAAAAAAGATTTTCTTTATTATATTACAGAATTTGGGTCACTTAAGAGGAAAGAGGGGGAATCTATTTCAGACTTCTCAAAAATATTTAATAAGATGTACAATAATATTCCCACTGAAATAAAGCCTACATAAACCTTTACCAAGATTACTTATTCCATCTCTTTTGACCCTGAGTTTTTCGTCATGTTGAGAGAAAGAAGAGCTACCTCCTTAGCTCACATACAAGATGAAACCCTTGAAGTAGAGTCTAATATATTGGAAGATGGAAAACTTAGGAGTAAATCTGATAGAGACAGAAGAAAAGGTAGGGCTGAAGCTTCAACCTATGATTCCTCTATTTCCTCCCCTCAAGTAGATGAGTTGACAAAACTGGTAAAATCACTTTCTGCAGAAATTGAAATTTGAAGGAAAGCATAACTATAGGAACCCCCATAATGTTGATAATAGGGGTAATTTTATAAGACCCAATAATGCCCCTCAGATCATCCAAAGAGATCAAATAAATAGGGATAGGAATGATCAAAAAATCCAAGCCCCTCTCCAAAATAACCATGTTACTGATGAAGGAGAGGAAAAAGATGTTGATCCTAAAATCCATTGTCTTGGTGAAACCTCTTCATCCCCTCATTTAAATCAATTTGTATATGAAGAGGCTCTCATGGGAATCCAACTAAATGAGCTAAGCAAAGGGGAAAGGATCAGTGACAATCCAAACAGATACAACCTAAGGTCTAAGAAGAAAGAGGGAAAACATGAAATCCCTGATTAGCCTACTAGAACAGAGCATCATTTTAAGAGTGTGGTAGCTAGCAACAAAGAAAAAGAGGCACAAAACCCCCAGGCTATGGTTAAGAGCCCTACCCCAGAATTTAAGGAGATTTTGAATCCTCCCTCTTCTTTTAGTTTTGAGAATGAGATTCAAAAGATTAAAATCCCCATACCTTTTTTAGAGCTAGTTAAGAATGAGGATTTCAAAAAGTACCTTTCCAAATTGTTGCAGCCTCAACCTTCATCTTATCCCACAAATTCAGTCAACCTCCAAGATGAAAAACCAAATGTCATACTAGGACCTTTGGTAGAGGATAGGGATGAATCCTCCCCTCCTTTCTATACATCATTGAACATTCATGATAAAGTGTTACACAGCTGCTTGATGGATTCAGGGGCATCTCATAACCTCATGCCTAAGACTGTCATGGATGAGCTTGGGTTGGAAGTTATAAGAACCTACCATGACCTATACTCATTTGATTCCAGGAAGGTGAAGTGTCTTAGGGTTATCAAAGACCTAGTTGTTTCCTTATTCCAGTTGCCAATGAAAAGTGTGGTCATGGATATTGTGGTGGCTAATGTCCCCCCTAAGTTTGGGATGCTCTTGTCTAGATATTGGATCAAAAGAATAGGTGTAACTTTAAAGATGGATCTTTCATATTCCACCATTCTTATTTTTGGGGGAGAACATAGAAGGATTTATAGGGAAGCACAACTTGCTTACATTATCAGTGATGAAGAAAACCCTACCAACCACCCTATTTTTTTAGTTGATACTGATTTAGGAACCAATATGCTACAAATCACTGATGCTCCTCAAACACCTATTGAAATCAGAAAGAAGCCTATTCCCTCATGTGAAAATCCTCTACCCAATTCCTATGTTTGGAAGATATTTTTTGATGGAGCCTCCTCTAGGGAGAGTTCTGGTGCTGGAGTAGTCTTCATTTCCCTTTCCCATGAGACCATATCTCTGTCTTACAAGCTTGAATTTGAAGCAACAAACAATGTGGCATAATATGAGGCTCTTATTTTGGGTTTGAGAGCTGCCAAATACATGAAGATTAAGGAGCTAGTAGTATTTGGAGATGCTGAGTTGATTGTTGATCAAGTCAGAAATCGGTATCAAGCTAAGCAACCCAGGTTAAGGGCTTACAAAAATGAAGTCTGGAATCTTGTTGATAGTTTCTTCTTGGATTTTAATATCTCATTCGTTCTAAGAGAGGAGAACATTGTGGCAGATTCCTTGGTTGTTTCAACAAGTAAGTTCAAGGTTCCTTTTCCCCCCAAACTCAAGTATGAGGTGGAAGTAAAATACAGACCCTCTATTCCTGACAATGCCAAACATTGGAAGGTTTTTGAGGATGATCTTGAGACAAAAAAAATTCTTGAGACTGTGGAAGAATTATTTTCTTTACAGATTGATCAAGATCAAGATACTGAAGAAATCCCTCATGATGATGTTTTTCTGAGTAAAATTGTTGACCATCATATTGTTCAGTTACCCAGTAACCATATTCCAAAAGGACTTGTCCCCTTGGAGAGATTGTTTGATAGAAATGATGTTCTTGTAAAGATTAAAAGTTGTGTTATCAAATATAGTTGTCAAAGGGAAGCAAGTCTTCCAAGTCTTTGTTTACACAAGAAGAAGCCATGAACACAAAGCACAACACTCAAAGTAGTCCATTGAAAGCTCGAAGCAAGAAAACAGGCAGGTTCAGTTTTCAATGGCAAAGATCCCCTGTGAAGTTCAGATTAGTGACCCTCGGGCATTAGGAATTATAAAATTATGCGAGGCTTAGTGCCAGACAGAAGCCCCATAATTGAAAATTAATCGCCACGTGTCCTTCTCCAGTAGATGGGCACAATTTACTTTGGAGTTCGGGTTTCGGGAGTTTTGACACTTCTCCTCTCGATTTTCTCCCAAAATCTTTTCCCGAAATGCATAGATATTTGTCGCGCATATATGCCATCAACGGACATGGTTTCAGGTTTGTATCTCTTTGTCACTCTAGAAAAATCTCAGTCAGTGGCTCCTCTATCCCCTTGCTCCTGATTCTCCAACGGACTATCATGATTTTCTTTGCCATTTCAGGTTTCGGGAGTTTTTGCTCCTCTCTTTGGTTTCCCCTAGAGCAAATTCCCAAAGTGTTTCTACTATGGAGTTTTATCTCTTTCGCCACCTGTCCATCTGGTGTCAACATGTGGCACTCAGTCTAGGAACCTTTGGGCATATCATCCTCTTTTTTCCAAGTGACG
Source organism: Picea glauca (assembly GCA_000966675.3). Taxonomy (NCBI): domain Eukaryota; kingdom Viridiplantae; phylum Streptophyta; class Pinopsida; order Pinales; family Pinaceae; genus Picea; species Picea glauca. Next base: position 379,716 of record JZKD02S2268947.1, on the reverse strand, counting down.
TATGTCACCCTCCCTTCTACAACACATCAACATAGTGATGTCAGGCCACCACGTCAGCATAGGGAGATCGTCCTCCAGGAGGTTTTATTGTTCAGCACCAAAAGTAGCGTCCTCTGTAAATCACAGTTAGAAGGATCCTAGATTATGGCAGACTAATAGAACTTTAGCAGGGGCACTAAAGTACCAGGGTCAGCCAAGTCATATATCACAAATATATCAATGGCCACTCTTCATTGCGGGAACGCTACTTGCTCGAGCATTAAAATCCTTGAGCGGTCCCACAATCGAAACCGTGGTATAGCGAAAGTGCTACGTGGCGGAAAGTGGTGAATTACGGGCACAAAAGGGGTGTGGATCCAAACCACCTTCAATGGCCCCAAATTCACGTACTTACAAAATGACAAATCTAAGAGAAGCACGTGGTTGCCCCCTAGGAATAAAGCCTCATTGTGATCCCAAAAAAAAAAAGTAGTTAATGAAAAAGGAGTTGTGGTTGAAACCTCAACTCACTCCGTAAATAGAAAGTATGGAGGGTTTGGTCGTGGAGACAGAACTATCAGCCCGAGGTACCCCGATGGACAGTTTTTCCTGCAGGCCCATGCTGATATGAGCTTGCATCTGATAGAAGAATACATGCATAGTCTGACAGAAGGATGCACACACGTAAAGCCTTGAATGGGATGGCTAGATCACACTCCTGGAAGTTGTTTTCTGATCAGAGTATAAATAGATGATTTCAATATTTTGTTATGGTCGTCAACTAGTTGAGCAGAGATCCCTATTTTGTAATATTTTGATAAACAGAGTTGTTCTCTGGTTTTGTATGAGATTTGAGACTTTCGCATTAATAGAAGTCAATTTATTTCATCATATTGTTTAATCTTTGTTGAAACGCTCGTGCATGGAGGATCCAGATGAGGGTTGTAGTTGTATTTTATTGTAGGGTTGATTATAATGTTGTTGTGACCTATATCACTAAAATAATTTGTTACCTTGTTTATTCTTATGTTGAAATGCTCATGCATGGAGGATCCATACGAGTTGTTGTAGTCGCATGGTAATGGAGGTTTGATTGTTATGTTGCTGTGGCATATTTCAGTTTCTGAAACTTGAGTTCAAGAGTGCTCTTGTGCCTGTGTTTTTCTTCACCAAGTTGCTTGAAAGTCGGATTCCCATGGCAGACTCATCCACCTTTCTCACTAAGTATTCCGGCTGCTCACCTTTAACCTTAAACCACTGAATGACGTTAATGAGGACCTCATTTATCTATATATTTCTTGTCCAGTTTATGTGTTAAAACATTCTTGTACTGAATTTTGTCCATTTTACCTCCACTTAGAAACCAAAATCCACAAATATTTTGATGGGTACTGGGCTTATCCTCTTGCATTCTGAGGGTGACTCTCAATGCTGACATTCATGGCACAGTTTTTGGGGATGAAAGTGAAGATATATTCCCTAGGAGAATGACAACAAAAAGATCTAGTTTTAGATGATGAACTGAAGTTGGACAGATTATTCTGACTGCTCATCTTTCACCATGGAGACTCCATTATTTGGAAATCTATTGGTGACTCCACTGGTTTGAAATGTAGAATATTTTAGCTCAGAGGTATTCCTTCTATGATTTTTCAAAAATAGTTGGTTTCCCTAATCCACTGCCTAATAGAGATGAATGGGAAAGTAGCCTTCCTAAATTTCAAGGAGAAGAGTGGGAGGTACCAGCTAAACATTTGTTCGATTTTCATAATTTTATTCATCAACTTCATATTGTGCATGAATATGTTCAGATTAATCTTTTTAGGTGTTCATTAGAGGGGATTGCTCGTGATTGGTGTTGATCTCTTCCCATTGCAAGCATCATCTCTTTGACAGGTTTTCATGCAGCTTTCAATTCGTTTTGTAAAGATTATTTTTCAACTGAGTATCTTTATGAAAACTGTTGTGATGATTTTTCTTTGCTTCATAAAGATTTTTCTAGTCACAGAAACCAGATATGTGATGAAGCATTTATTGTGGAAGAAAACATTTACCATGAAGATTATGAGGTGTTGAATGATATTCATTATGATAGAAATAACATAGAAATGTGTGGCATCATATCAGATGTATTTGTTGTTTTAAACATTCATGAAGATCAACATCTCTCTTTTGAATTTTTTGATGACAAAGAGAAAGTGTATTCTGCAGTAGATATTTCTCCTGAATGTGAAGCTGAGATAGATGATAAGCTAGTTAAAAGAACTAGGGAAGATTTATTTCTTTTTTTTCCTAGATTTTCAGAATTGAAGGCAAATGTTGTTTGCTTCTCTTATGGAGAAAATGTAGAGGATATTCATGTCTTTGATTTAAATGTTTTTGGCAGCCCTGCTTATGATGAAGAATTTGTTTCAAATGATAACCAAAAAGAAGCAATTTTTGATGGATATCCCAGTGAATATGACAAAGAGCAGAGTTTTTTCATGGCTTCTTTGGAACCTCATAGCATGGTTCCTGTGTATGATAATTATGAACTTGATCATTGGGAGGGACATGAAGGAGAAAAGGAAGAGCTAAATGTGCAGCTCATCTCATGTCCAACACTTATAAATGAGAAAATATTGTTAGAATATAATGAATGTGCTCATCTTACCATTGAAAATATTGTTATTGTCACCCAACCATAGGCCTAAGCCACCCTCTCAGCACCTTAACCTTGACAGAGAATCACTCTGGAAGCAAACCCTAGTCTAGATAAACAAAAAAAGGGTAGCACGCCTTTCACCAAGGATAGTACACCAACAAGAGATGATCATATATTCCAAACCCTAACCAAGAGATATTCCAATCCAAACGTGATCTGCTAGCTGCAGCAGCTACAATGGCATCTCTCCTCCAAACCCGTGCACAAAATTGGGCACTGCAGTGTGCACAAGTGCTACTCTGCAATTTTGAGACTGCTTGCCAGAATGAAGATTGGCCTCCTGTATTTATAGTAATTCTAACTAATTGCCTGGGCTGACTTCTCATTCTGGGTATCTATCTGCTCAATATATATTGTTTCTTCTGGCCCACTTCTTCTCTTGTAGGCTAATAACCTAATACAAGTTATCTTCTTGAGCCAACATGTCTTCTAGGTTTATTAGCCAACTCATTAGGGTTTCTTCTTGCTTCCTAGAATATTCTATTCTCGTCAAGTTTACACGTGGAGGTAAATACCTCCCTCAGCTACCATAATATCAACACTCCCTCCTAGCTAGGGAGGTATTACAGGTAATGATCTTGAGCACAAACATACCATTCACCTAGTAGCATCAACATAGTTGTATAGACTATCTCATGACTAGCTCATGAGAACCATCATCATCATCAGTGTCATCATGTACATCATCTATCGAAACCATACTCTATCTGAGTAATCAGACATGATTCTCACTCCATAGAGTGACACAAGAGCCATTCTTCTAATCTAGAAGAGTAAATGTTTTGAACCATTTTTTGTTTGGGAAATCTTTGTTCATTGATCATTCATCTGGATGATGATTATTTTCAACACTATTGATAGTCTTCAAGGCAATTGGAACAATATCATTCAACAGAACACAACTGTGTCCATCCATAGTAGTACACAACTAAAATTCAGCGGTACACTACCACACCAAGTACCACACAGATACATGGTCAAACAGTTGAACACATCCACCACAATAGTATACATCTATTGTCTAGAAACATACGGTCTTCATAACAATCATCTGATATCAACCTGCACAGAAACAATGTTATGATATAAAATGAATCATTTGGGTCATTCTTCCACTCACATTTGTGATATATTGGAAGAGAATCTACCCTCAGAAGGTCAAACATCAATGATGAGCTATCTGGACTATTCTTCTCAAGCAAGGAAGAATAACTACCTTGATTTATGAGACTGGACCATTCCTCACCCTGGTCCATTCCTCTGATACTAGACAAAGTGTAACCTAGAGAGAATGAGTCTAGCTAAGGAATGTTTGTCCTTGATTGCTGAACCAGGACCATTCCCCACCCTGGGCCATTCCTCCGACACTAAACAAAGTGCAACCTGGAGAGAATGAATCTGCCCTAAGGAATGACTATTCAGACCATTTCCAAAGGAAATGAATGCCCAGACCATTTCCAGAGGAAATTACTGTCCTGCACCAACCTCCAAAATGGACCATTCCCCATGTTAACCACAATGGGAAATCATTGTCCGGCGAGGCCGACCAGTCTTCTTGAGTAACCCTCAAGAAAAGAGACCACCCTAGACAACTCCCCATGTTAACCACAATGGGAATTCGTTGTCTATGGTGCATTAGCAATCCATCGAACCATTTTCATTATTAAAAAGACCGTTCGATCTGGACCATTTTTCGAATTGGAAAAATGCTTGTCCGTTAGAAATATCAAACCATTTTTCGAACTAGAAAGGAACTGCTCATCCTGGACCATTTTTCGAACTGAAAAATGACTGTCCATCAATTAGTAATACATTAGCGCTCCCTCCCAACCTGAGAGTCATCTCTTCCTTTTTCAATAAGGAAGTCGTCTCCATGAACTCCATCTTGAGCATGCAAACTCTTTCATCTTGGACAAAAGATTTACCAAAATGTTTGCTTATCTTCTCATCTGCGGAGATATGTATTGGAGAATGACTTTCGCCTTTCTAGACTTCATCACGGATAATGTAATGCTTGATTTCAAATGTACTTGGTCTGGAACACTAGTTTTCTCTGAAGACTTCATGTATCTCTTATCAATAAAGTATATCATTGTTGGATTCCTCTTTGTTCCTACTAGCTCACAACATTGTGGCAAGGGTCAAACTGGAACATATCCATGTGGCACTTCTTCTATCATCATGAGATCTGATCTTCTAAGTAATCATCTTGATACAATATATTTGTTTTATAACATCTTCACCGTGCTTCTATTTTTCATTGAAGGTTCTCCACCAAGTTATCTTGTTCCATATGCATACAAGGGTCTCTTTTTGGTATGCCTTAAAGTCTTGAGATTTCTCTTCATACGCTCTTTTTTCAATTGTTCTGGAGAATAGTCTTTGCATTCATATGATGTAGAACTCCAACCCATGGATATTGCAGATTATATAAATACTCAAGTAGAGGTATGTTTGGTTTACTGGAACAAGTAATCATCATAGTCTTCTCCCTCCATCTGGGAGAACCTCTAGTTCTAGATCTTGCAATGCTTGCATATATACATTGTTCTTCATCATAACTTTTAGTTCCTCTGCTTGATTTCTTTTAGTGAGTTCATATCAAGCTTGGTAATCTTCTGATTCTTAATACAATGACTGGTTGTTCTAGCTTCTCTTTCTTTCTTGGATTCTTTCATGTTCTTCCTCATCTTTAGCTTTTGGGTCCATAGAGTTTCTTATAGATTCCATGCCCTAAAGATTCCACTTCTTTCTTTCATTATAGAATAATGGATGTGGATGGACAACCGGGGATACTTTAAGGCTTCTCTTCAAAGAAGACTTCTTCTGAGGTTGAACTGAACGCGTACTGTCTTTCATGGCTGCTACCATGGATATATACTTCATCATCTTCAATGGATCATAGGATTAGCTCCCTCCTAATCCTTTCTTCATGTATGAATGCATGTAATCGGCTCCCTCTATATAACAGAGTCCGTGCTCCCATATGCATCCTTGTTTTCTTATGCAATATATAATCGGCTCCCTCTGTCTAACAGATTCCATGCTTCCATCTTATTTTCTTCTGCAAAATGTCATAAGTCTTTCTCCAGTTTCCTCTTGATTATTGACTTCTTTTTGTCTTTTCTTCTTCTAAGTCTCTTCAAAATTGATTCTGATTTCGGCTTATCTTGTAATAACTTCCACATGATTTGTTTGATGTATTTCATCCTTTCATGTGTATTATATAACTTGTGTAATGATAGCAATCCTTATCTTGTTGTTCTTCCATAGGTATAGTTCTTCTTGAAACACATTATCTTCCAAGACATAGATATACAAGATATGTACAGAGACGATGCAAAACAAGATATGTACAAGAAATAAGAAGAGTATTGTTACCTTCAGAACAAGAAGTCTCTTTCATCCTGCTTAGTCTTCTTTGTAGGTTCCTTTTCTTCGGAAATTGATGCTTCATGTTTCTCCTTCCTTTTCTTCAGCTCGGGACAATGATTCTTGTAGTGGCCATACTTTCGACAGTTGAAGCATTGTATTTCTGAAATATATTTCTCTTGATTTGGCTTCCTCCTTGAATCAAGCTTCCTTTTGTTCCTGAAATTCTTGAATCTTGTTGTGAAGGCTTGATCATCGTACTTCTTTTTGGGTTTCTCTTTTGCACTAATCCTAGATTCTTCTTGAGCACAACAAGTCCAAAGTTATTCAAATGTAGGATACTCCTTCCTTGTGTTCATGCTTGCGGAAAATGCATTCCATGTCTTGGGAAGACCATTGAGTACTATGTTTACCAATTTCTTCTCTGAAATGATCTCTTCAATAGCTTGTAGTTGATCTCTTAACCGGGATATCTTCACAAAGTATGATGTTATGCTATCATCATCATTCATCTTCATGTCATGAAGCTCATTCTTTAGACTCATTATTTGTCCAATGTTTCTGACTGAGAAGAGGTTTGTTAGGGCATCGTACATCTTCTTCGATGAGTCAAGGTGGGAGATGTAGGGTATCAAGTGGTCTTTTATAGAGTCCACTATGATACTCATGTCATTGATGTCACCATATTTGAACTTCTCTATAACTGCAACATTATGTGGTTCCTTCTCTTTTCCTTCTTCAAACTCTAATTCCATGATCTTTCCTTTTACGATAAACAACACTTTATTCTTGGCAAGGGTGAGGTAAATCCTTGTATTCCATGCTCTGAAGTTAGAAGCTCCATCCAACTTGTTTTCTGACTTCATAGAGTACGACATGGCTGCTTTGACTTGGTCAACCCTAGATCTGACCAAAACTCAAAATTGACATCTTGGCTTGCTGAGAGTACCAGGAGATGTGCTAGGATAGGGCACACTGATATATCTGTAAATTTGGTCAATCCGTTCACTTAAGGTGCCTCAACAAGAGGATTAGGGTTTCTACAACTACACTTTCTAGTAACCCTAGCGACAGTGCTATGGTGACTTCTCCTGCTAGAAACCCTAGTGACAGTTCTTCAACGAGCTTAATATCTTTACAGTTATGTTTCCTTCCAGTGGTTAGACTGAATGAAGGAGGTGTGGGACCATAAACTTTTAGGATATAATGAATGTGCTCATTTTACCATTGACAATATCACTATTGTCACCCAACCATAGGTCGAAGCTTCCCTCTAAGCACCTTAACCTTGACAGAGAATCACTCTGGAAGAAAACCCTAGCCTAGATATCCAAACAAAGGGTAGCACACCTTTCCCCAAGGACAGTGTGCCAACAAGAGTTGATCAGATAGTCCAAACCCTAACCAAGAGATAATCGAAGACAAACATGATCTGCTAGTTGCAACAACTACAATGGCATCTCTCCTTCAAAGCTGTGCACAAAATTGGGCACTGCAATGCGCACAAGTGTTTCTCTACAATTCTGAGACTGCCTGCCAGAATGAAGACTAGCCTCTTGTATTTATAGTAATTCTGGCTAACTGCCTGGGCTGACTTCTCATTCTAGGTATCTGTCTATTCAATATATATTATTTCTTCTGGTTGACTTCTTCTCTTTTAGGATAATAACCTAATACAAGTTATCTTCTTGAGACAACATGTCTTATAGGTTTATTATCCAACTCATTAGGGTTTCTTCTTGCTTCCTGGAATATTCTATTCTCGTCAGGTTTACACGTGGAGGTAAATACTTCCTGCAGCTACCACAATATCAACAAATATCACCTAGGATTAGCCAACCTGCATCCATCCTTTATCCACCAGTACACTCTGATAACATCAAACAACATGTGAGCAATGATGAAATAAAGGAGGTAATTTCTTACCAGTTGAGCATGCCTTATTATAAATTTTATGACCCTACAGGGTTGTATATGGAGTTAAGTTTTCCAAAAGCATTGGAGCCTACAAAATTATTCATCTTATCATCATTTGGGGGTATTGTTAGTGATCCACAACATGTTTTTTTTTTGTTTTCATACTTCCCTTACCTTTTGTGGATCATTTGTAGTGAATAGAAGAATTATATTGCCAGACAGTTTGGGTGGCTATGGTGGAATTTTTCTTTCACCTAGCGCATTGTAAAAATTCAATTAGTCTAGGATTGTGTTGATTAAGGTTGGTTGTCATTGATGTCAACCCTTGAAGAAAGCCCCGCGGCACAAAGGTTTGGGTAATGGACCCAAGATTGTTTGATGTAAAGATGGCTCATTACTTTCTTTTCATGGTTGATAAGAAGTAAAGATGGATGAACTCCAAAGTGGTCCTTTTATGGTGAAATCCCTCACAGGAAGACGCTTTGCAAAGTAAGAGAACACATGCTTAATTGTGGAATAATGAGATGAAGGACAATGGATTTTTCAGGTAAGCTATCCTAGATGGATAGTTCTTTTCATTCCATTTCTGGTAGTATGTGGAACGCCAGATAACTCCTCACGGTTAGAGAATTATGGCCATGAGAAGTTGGAGACCCCAGGTTTGGGTAATGGACCCAAGTTTGTTTGATGGATAGAATTATGAGTTATGATATATTTTTAGATAATACTATTCTATATGGATAGTACATGTCATTCCATTTCTGGTGGTATGTGGAACGTCACATAACTCCTCACGGTTTGAGAGTTATGGCC
>JZKD02S2268947.1:333446-345588 GCA_000966675.3 Picea glauca | reverse complement strand
AGCCCACTCCCTGACTCAATCCGGAGTCCAAGGGAGTTCCACCGATGCCTCTGCATCCTCAAGGTCCGAAACCCTACACACTCAATGAAACTGAGTCAGCAGCACCTGTCTACATGAGAGTAGTAAAAACATCATGTCATATAACTTAACACATCGTAATGAAGGAAAAAGTTTTATCATCATAAAAATCCAGATCACTTGCGAGCAAGTGTCCTCAAATAATAAGTTTGGTAAATGCGCCAGAGCGGGATGTTACACAGGTTTACAGTGGTATATCTCATAGTGACAGGTTGATAGTGGTTCCATCATTCTAATTCTACTTCAGGGTGGGAGGATGGGGCAAGGACAGGTGGTTGTAGCCACCTTTCGGTTGTAGCCAGAGAACATAGGGGGTTGCAGCCTCCTTCTGGTTGTAGCCAAGGAATTGGGGAGTTGGATATTCCCTCAGGTTGTAGCCAGAGAATATAGGGGGTTGGAGCCTCCTTCCAGTTGTAGCTAGAAAACAAAGGAAGTTGGTGCTTCCAATGAATGTAATTCTTCAAGATATATAAGAAAAAATATTCTGTGTTTTTCTCCCGATTTGGGTTTCCACGTAAAACACTGATGTGTTGTGTATGTGTGTGATTTTTATTTTTTTATTTCTCATTATTGGATAATAATACTACTTTGATATAAAACTTGGATCAATTTTGATAAAAAGCATTATAATTGCATTATTACTGATTCAGTCCCCCTCTTAGTAATCCAACAGATTGTACATAAATAAACTCCATCTGAAGCATGTATGTTTGTTTTCTTTTTAAGTAGAGTAGTGTACATGTTATCTGGTTTTCCTCAGCAAGATGTATTTGAGCTCCACTCCACAAGCCAACAACTAAAGCACTGAAACTACGCGTTCTTGGTAGCTCACAGGGAGCATGCAATCCCATGTGGAGACAATTGTCATCACATATAGTTGTCAAAGGGAATCAAGTCATCCAGGTCCTTGTTTACAAAGGAATAATCCATGAGCACAAAGCGCAACACTCAAAGAGGTTTATTGCGGGCTCGAAGAAAGAAGGAAAATAGGCAATTTCAATTTTCAATGGTGGAGATACCCTATGAAGTTCAGATTAGTGACCCTCGTGCATTTAGAATTATAAAATTATGTGAGGCTTAGTGCTAGACAGAAGCCCCATAATTTAAAATCAAGTGTCGCATGTCCTTCTCCAACAGATGGGCATGATTTACTTTGGAGTTCGAGTTTCAGGAGTTTTGACACTTCTCCTCTCGATTTTCGCCGAAAAGTTTTTCCCATAATGCACATATATTTGTCGCGAGTCTATGCCATCAATGACCAGGGTTTCAGCTTCGTATATTTTTGTTGCTCTGGACAACTCTCAGTCAACGAATCCTCCATCCCCTCACTCCTGAGTACGCGGATCTCTACCGCATGTCCACCTCCAATAGACGATCATGATTTTCTTCGCCATTTTGGATTTCATGATTTTTGGATCTTCTCTTTGGTTTCCTCCCGAAAACTTTCCTACGGAGTGCATGGATCTCTGTTGTATGTCCTCCTAGATCTAGTGGCTTAGATCTGCTATGGACTCCGGAGCTTCAACTTTCTCTCTCTCTCCTTATTTGCAAATTCTCAAAGTGTTTATTCTACTGAGTTTCAGTTCTTTCGCCACCTGTCCATCTGGCGTTGACATGTGGGACTTAGTCCAGGAACCTTTGGGCATATCATCCACTTGTTTCCAAGTTATGGCTGTCACCCTTCTTTCTGCAACACATCAGCATAGTGAGGTCAGGCCACCACATCAGCATCAGGATATTGTCCTCTAGGAGGTGTTATTTTTCAGCGCCAAAAGTAGCTCCCTCTCTAAAGAACATTTAGAAGGATCTTAGAGTATGGTAGACGGATATAACTTTAGCAGGGGAATTAAAGTAGCAAGGTCACCCAAATCACAGATCGCAAACAGATCAATTTCCATGCTTCATTGTGGGGACGCTACTTGCTCGAGCGTTAAAATCCTTGAACGGTTCCGTAATCGAAACCATGGTATAGAGAAAGTCCTACGTGGTGGAAAGTGGTGAATTTTGGGTGCAAAAGTGGTGTGGGTCCAAACCACCTTCAATGGCCCTGCATTCACGTGCTTATAAAATGAAAAATTTGAGAGAAGCATGCGACTTCCCCCTAGGCATTAAGACTCGTTGTGATACCAAAAAAAAATAGTTAATGAAAAAGGATTGGTGGTTGAAACCTCGACTCACTCTGTAAATAGAAAGAATGGAGGGTTTGGTCGTGGAGACAAAACTCTCAGCTCAAGGTACCCCGATGGACATTTTTTCCTGCAGGCCCATGCTGATCTAAGCTTGCGTCTGACAGAAGCATACATACATAGTCTGAAAAAAGGATGCACAGATGTAAAGCCTTGAATGGGATGGCCAAATCACACTCCTGGCATTTGCGGGCTGATCTAAGTATAAATATATCAAGGTTTTTTTATGGTCGTCAATTGGTTGACCAGAGCTCCCTATTTTGTAATATTTTGATAAACAAAGTTGTTCTCTGGTTTTGTATGAGATTTGAGACTTTCGCATTAATAGAAGTTAGTTTCTTTCATTGTCTTGTTTAATATTTGTTGAAACATTTGTGCATGGAGGATCTAGACGAGGGTTGTAGATGTATTGTAATGTAGGGTTGATTATAATGCCGATGTGACATGTTTTAGTAATTTTCTTTGTTACCTTATTTCTTCTTATGCTTAAATTCTCGTGCATGGAGGATCCAGATGAGTTGTTGTAGTTGCATAGTAATGGAGGATTGATTGTTATGTTGTTGTGACATATTGCAGTGTTTGAAACTTGAGTTCAAGAGTGCTCTTGTGCCTAAGTTTTTCTTCACCAAGCTACTTGAAAGTCATATTCCCGTGGCAGACTTTTTCACCTTTCTCACTAAGTCTTTCCTCTTCTCACCTTTAACCTTAAACCACTGACTGAAGTTAATGAGGACCTCATTTCTCTATACATTGCTTGTCCAGTTTCTACGTTAAAACATTCTTGTACTGAGTTTTGTCCATTTGACCTCCACTCATAAACCTACCTCCACCAATATTTTGATGGGTACTAGGTTTATCCTCTTGCAGTCTGAGGGTGATTCTTAGTGCTAACAAGGTCAACTGAAAATGCTGATGTGACTGAATGCAATTTAGGAATAGAAGAAGATCCAAAATATGTCAAATTGTCTAGCAGTTTGTCAAATGAGAAAAGGGATGTGTATGTCAATATTTTGAAGGAGTTTTCTAATGTGTTTTCCTGGAAATATGAAGATTTGAGAACATATGACACCAACATCATTGAACATAAGATCCCTTTGAAAGAAGAGGCCAAGCCTTTTAGGCAGAAACTCAGATAGATAAATCCCATGTTGCTGCCTATTATGGAAAAAGAAGTGAAAAAGATGTTGGATCCCTGTGAGGAAGAAAAATGGGGAAATCAGGTTATGTGTTGATTTTGAGAATTTGAACAGGATCTCCAAAAAGGATAACTACCCCTTGCCAAATATGGAACACATTTTGCAGAGAGTAACTGGTTCATCTAGAATCTATGATTGATGGCTTCTCTAGCTACAATCATATCTCTGTCCTACCTAAAGACAGACAGGAAAACCTTCACTACTCCTTGGGGCACATTCATGTATGCTAGAATTCCCTTTGGATTGATGAATGCAGGAGCAACCTTCCAGTGAGCCATGTACATCGCCTTCATTGGGGGGAAAGACAAATTTGTAGTCATTTATCTGGATGAAATTACAATGTTCTCAAAGTCTAACAAAGATCATTGTCATCATTTGAAGAAGATTTTCCTAAAATGCAAAAGGTTTGGTCTCTCCCTCAATCTTAAGAAATCTTTGTTTGCTATAGAGGGAAAATTATTGGGGTATATTGTGTCAGCATAAGGAGTAAGAATTGATCCAAGAAGAGTAGAGGCCATCCAGTCCTTATCTTTTCCTAGATCCAAGAAAGAGGTTTAATCTTTCTTGGGAAAAATCAATTTTCTAAGAAGGTTCTTCTCTAATTTCGTTGAGTTGATTAAGCACATTACAACCATGCTTAGGAAAGGAAGCGAGGTGAAATGGACTACTGAGTCCATAAATTCTTTTGGCCAAATCAAAAGGGCTTTGGATGAAGCACCTGTACTCATCAACCCTAACTATTCTAAGGAATTCCTGATATTTTATTTTGCCTCTTTTGATACATTGGTTGTTGTTTTTCTACAGAAAAATGCAGAGGGGTTAGAGAAGCCTATTTCCTTTTTCAGCAGAGCCTTGAGGGATGCAGAAACAATATATGATATTATGGATAAGCAGGCATATGATTTGTTCAAAGCCCTCAAAGCTTTCTGAATCTATGTTATGAATTCAAAGATTGTTGCATATGTCCCCTCGGCCTTAGTGAAAGAGATATTGATCCAGCCTGACATAGATGGGAAGAGAAGCAAATGGATTGCTAAAATTCTGGAATTTGACCTTGAAATGAAGCCCACTAAATTGGTAAAAGGCCAAGGTTTGGCCAGGTTGTTGGCTGAATCAAATTGAAAGGCTCTAGGGGTTAGTTTCATGAACATAAACTCATAAAATCAGCAAGTTGAGATTGTTGATAAAGACTCTCATGTCAGTCTCAATTTGACAGAATGCATCTAGTATAAAGACATCATATATTTTCTATAGAAGTTGAAGCCTCCTGATGGTTTGGACAAAAACAAAGTGAGAGATTTGAATCTCAAAGCAATCAAATATTTTCTCATTGATCAAGTTTTGTATTGGAAAGATCCTCTTGGAGTTCTTTTGAGATGTCTAGATCCATAGGAGGCCCAAAGGGCCATAACTGATTTTCATGACAGCTTATGTGGGGGGCATAATTTTTGGACGACCACAACTTATAAGATCCTTAGAGATGGGTATTTTTGGCCTAGCCTTTTTATTGATGCTTTTTCAAATATTAGAGCTTGTGTCAAATGCCAAAATTTTTTTGGAAAGGAGCAGCTCAAATCTTTGCCTTTGAAACTTGTGGTGGTTTCTGGACCTTTTCAGCAGTGGGTTCTTGACTTCATTGGAGAAATACATCCAGCTTCAAGTGGTCAACACATGTGTATTTTGACTACCACTGAATATTTCACCAAGTGCATAGAAACCATTCCTACAATAAGATTCTCCCACAAGGTAATCATTAGCTTTCTTGTGGATATCATGTCCAGATTTGGTTGTCCAAGAAGGATTTTTACAAAAAATGTTGCCTCCTTCAAAGATGAACCATTGATCAAGTTTTTTGAACTGTATGGGATTACATTAATCCATTCTACTCCTTACTACCCTCAAGGAAATGGTTTAGCAGAGTCCTCTAACAAGATCCTCATAAAGATCATCAAAAAAGTGTTAGAAGACAACAAGAAATCTTGGGACTCAAAGCTAAAATTTGCATTATGGGCTGACGGAGTCACCACAAAAAGGTCACTGGGAGTTTCCCCTTTTCATATTTTATATGGGGTTGAGGTTATTTTTCCTGCTCATCTTTCCTTTCCCGTGGAAAAATTCCTCTAGGACTACCAAGGAGAACCTGATGATGTGGCAAGAAGGATACAACAAGCTAGGGATAAACTACTTCATAAAGCTTAGGATCACTAGTAGAGAATAAAACAAGCCTTTGACAAGAGGGTAAGCAAGGAATATTTTTAGCTGGGAGATTTGGTGCTCAAGTGGGATGCCCCCAAGCAAGACAAAGGCAAACATAGTAAATTTGAAGACTTATCAATTGGTCCTTTCAAGATTTATGAAGTATTTTCAAATAACACCTATAAGTTGCAGAGCTGGGAGGATTACAAATTTTTTGGTGGCCCTATCAATGGGCGCTTTCTGAAGAAATATTTTGCTTAAGCCATGATTGGATTTCCACCATTGTAATTACCACTTCCTTTTATTTTTTGTTTAAATAAGAGACTCCATGAACCAAAGGCTAAGGCACTGGAACTATGTGTTCTTGGTAGCTCATAGTGAGCATGCCATCCCCTGTGGAGCCAAATGTTCACATAAAATCATCCATAGTCACTGGTGACAACCATGAATGTACACAAGTAGGGAGGTGTAGTTTTCAACAGTGAAGTTTCCCCCCATGTGTGATTCAGTTTAGCGCTATATCCAAGTGAAGTTGGAAGGGTTTTCATAATTAACAGGTAGATAAAACTTTGGCGTGGGCGCTAAAATAGCCGGCACACTCAGATCACAGATCGCGATCAGATCAATGGCCGCCAATCATTTCGGTTCCACAAGCTGCGGGGGCACTAAAATCCAAAGGCGGGCTGAAATTCTAACCATGATTTGCAGGGAGGCTACATGGCGGAAGAAGGTGCATTTCGGGACCGAAAGTGGTGTGGGTCCAAACCACTTTCGACTGCCTCGAAATCACGTGCGCTTATGATGCCTTATCCAACAATGACAGGTGGCCACTCGATAGTTTTCATGCCATGATCCAATCCTGAGAAGGATTTAGTTAATGAGAAAGGATTGGTAGCTGAAACCTCAGCTCGACGCATAAATAGAAATCATGGAAATTATGGTTAAGGAGACAGAGTTGTCATCCCAAGGTACAACAATGGACGGTTTCTTCTTGCAGGCCCATACTGAGCCAAGTTTCCATCCGACAGGATGAAACATGCACAGTCTGATAGAAGGTTGCACAGACGTAAATCTTTGAATGGGATGGCTACATCACACTCCTGGTAGTTGTGAACAGAGCCGATTATAAATAGATGAGTTCTATATTTTGTTATGGTCGTCAACTAGTTGAACAGAGCTCCCTATTTTGTAATATTTTGATAACAGAGTTATTCTATAGTTTTGTATGAGACCTGAGACTTTCACATTAATAGAATCAGTTTCTTTCATCATATTGTTTAATCTATACTGAAACACTCATGCATGGAGGATCCAGACGAGGGTTGTAGTTGTATTGAAACGATTATAGTACTGTTGTGACCAGTTTTAGTATTTTCGTTGTTTCCTTGTTTCTTCTTATGCTGAAATGCTCATGCATGGAGGATCCAGACGAGTTGTTGTAGTCGCATAGTAATGGAGGTTTTATTATTATGTTGTTGTGATATATTTCAGTGTCTGAAACTTAAGTTCAAGAGTGCTCTTGTGCTTGAGTTTTTCTTCACCAAGCTGCTTGAAGACCGAATTCCCATGGTAGACCTGTTCACCTTTCCCACTAAGTCTTCCTTCTGCTTACCTTTAACCTTAAACCATTGGATTAAGTTAATGAGGACCTCATTTCCCTATGCATTGCTTGTCCAGTTTTTGTGTTAAAACATTCTCGTACTGAGCTTTGTCCATTTGACCTCCATTCATAAACCTACCTCCACAAACATTTTGATGGGTACTGGGCTTATCCTCTTGCAATCCGAGGGTGAATCTCATTGCTAACGATATCTTTAGGTGAGGTAATGGTCATGTAAGACTAATAATATGTGTTTAAAATATGTGAAGAATTTTCTCAAATTTTCAATAGTTAAAGATGAGAATTTAGTATCCCTACAGGATAGCTAAATTTGTCCAAACTTGTAAGAAAGTTTAAATATATGAAAAATCCAATATAGAAGTTGTGAATATTTAAGCAGTGATAAGACACTTGTACTGTGAAAATAAGGTAAGAGTACTTCTAGACTATTAGAAAGTATATATTTTTTTAATTTGTGATTGGAACACATCTCACAAAAGGACATTTTCATTATCACATGGAAAAACATGAAGATGATGTTTCTTTTTATGTAAGTTTAATAATAAGGAAGATGAGAAGTAATAAGGTAATTATGGCATGGTACATATAGCTCACATACACAAGTTAATGGGAATCACACATTGAGAAATGAAAATGTTTCTTTCTATGTAAGTTTAAATAATAAGGAAGGTGAGAAGTAATGAGGTAATTATGGCATGGTACATATAGCTCACATACACACGTTAATGTGGGAATCACACATTGACAAATGAAAATATTTCTTTATATGTAAGACAATTTAATAATAAGGAAGGTGAGAAGTAATAAGGTAATTATGGCATGGTACATATAGCTCGCATACACAATTTAATGGTGATTTAATGGGAATCCCACAATGAGAAATGAAAATAAATGTTTCTTTATGTAGGTTTAATAATAAGGAAGGTGGGAAGTAATAATATTATTATGGCATGGTATATATAGTTCATATACAAGGAAATAGGAATCACACAACGAGAAATGAAAATAAATGGAGTTTCAATGGAGATAGTTCTACATGTTTTGATTCACATACACTTTGTATCATGTTCGAGAGAAGAAAAAAAGGCAAGTTGAGAATTAAGTAAAATTGTAGTATAGATGAATTCCCAGTATTTCTTTACATGTCTTGAAGTGGGCATATGTGACAATAGGAATCCATGACTTTTATCCCTGTGATCATTTTTTGAATTGGTAGAGCACTCCCAATATTACTCCACTTGTCTTTAAGTGGGCATATCTACTTGTTTTTAAATGTGGATGATCTAGTTTTTACTATTAAGATATGATTCCTTCATCTCTTAGTGTTTTCCCAACTTGAATAGTTATCCATCCTTATCCTCTACTCATGTTCTTTCCATGTAAAATTAAAACTTCTTCCCTCATTTTTAGCATCTAAATTCCTTAGTGATTCTTATATATCCCCTATGTTATTGTCATGTTTCCATATTATATCGTTATATTTAAATTATGCCCATATACCTCATGTTTTATTTCTTGACTATCATAGAGTGATAAGCTTTCATAGAGTAACCTATAGGACAACCATGTTGATTTGTGAGATAACCCAACTTATTGGACTTGTCAATTGATCCATAAATGAGGGACTTGTATCCCACTCACTTCACCAACATGGATCCTTAATGGAAAATGAAATTCGATATTCATTATCAGTGTTATGTAGATATCTCTATTTTCAGAATGACTACCCATGCCTCTAAACATAGTCTAAAATTGAAGACCAAAACAACCAACTAGACTCTAGAATTACTTTTTCCCTGATAAATCTAGCTTCAAATTTGTTTTTAGGACTTTCCTTCTCAAAGATTGGTCAGGTGGCATGTTTTTAGGCATAAAATACACACTAGCAACCAATTGGAAAGACAATGTCAACCAGCTCTCTAAGTTTAAGATCCTATGTTGTTAGTCACCAACAAGCATTCAAGAAATGGATATGCTTCTTAGTTTTAGGGCTTGTTTGTTTTTGTTGTATTTGTAGTGCCAAGACAATTAATAATTAGCTCTCTCTTTGAGTTTAAATGACTATATACAATCGGTGGAATCTTTCGTAATTGCGGTTAAATTCTAGAGGCTTACATCCCAATGATCCAAAATAAATAGCATGTGGCTAATTGGTTGGATTTAAAGAGGTGAATAAGTTTGACATATAATATAATTGATAGAAGGACATTTGATGAACACACCAAGTAAATGTTATGTTAACCTAGCATGGGAATCCTAGTTTCAATACCCGATCTTTTTTAATAAATCTCAAAGTGATTGGAATCTAATGAATATTATGTGTTACTTGATCCTTTTCTAAATTTAAAGCACGTCTAAATGAAAAATGAAGATCATGGGTGTTATAAAATATATAAGAGATAATTAATACACAATGAAATATAAAAATACAAAGAAAAAAAAAAGAGCACTTATCTTTAAATAACCATTCACCAACTAGATGTAGACATCATAAATTCCACCCAACCATAGACATTGTTGTTCTAACTCTAAACAATAGGTCACCCTGATCCAAGGATATGAATCCACAAGGATGGGTCCTAGGTCAACTCTAACACATAGCAGTTAGCTAACAAGTTATTATAGTTTTCTCATCCACACAACAATCTTAGTTTTCCATGTCTCTTCCCTTTCATTCTTCACAACCCAAAAAAATCAACCCCTTTCTCTAAAATGCAATCTCTTAGGCTATTTCACTTCTTTTCCAGGGCTCATGTGCTACCGGTTAGGAAATCTTAATGTTGGAAACTCCAAGGATTCTTACTTATTGACATGTTGATGTATGTAGCACCAGACAAATACTTCCACATCAACTTGTGTCTATCATGTGGAAATAATCCAAATCCTTCTACCTTGAGACTTTACTTTAATTAAAGTAATTATTAAAGTAACGTGATTTTATTAGTGAGTTGAATTTTACTGAATGAAATGTTTTAATTAGCATTAGTGAATTAAATAATAATTGTTGGTCTCAAGTGAGGAGAGAAGTAATCTCAACCTTCAATCAATTTAGAGATTAGGGTTAGGTCATAACTCAATCTTATAAAAGTAAAGATAGGGTAAAGGAGAAGACACTTCACAGATAGATAGAAAATAAGGACTTTTTCTAGTGTGTAGTCATTAGAGAGTGTAGAAGCAAAGAAGGACGTTTTCTTACACATGATATTGAATGAGTGAGTGAGATCTCATTGATTGGGTGAAGAAGGACTTTCATCCAAGTGTTGATACAAAGAGATTTGGATCACGAAGGAATATGATTCAAAGAGATTTTGGATAGGTGGAGAAGGACTTCCATATAGAGATCTAGTCCAGAAGAAGAGAGAGAACAATCGTACAGTAGAAGGATTGGAAACCACGAATAGTGTTAGGTATTCTGGAATAGGCCATGCAATCAATGTGAGTTTCAACATTATAGTCGCACAAATAGCATGGGGCTGTGAGTATTGATGTAATAGTCGTGTTGTCTCCATATAGGATCATATAATAGGTTCGATAGAAGATCAGTCAGTCATGTGTTGTTGTACTTTGTCTCTTTTCTATTTGGTTTGTTTTCTTAGTAAGTCATCCCTTATAAGCTTTGAATTTATTTGAATGATAATCTTAGTTGATGGGAAGAATATATTTGCGTATTGTGCATGATATTTTTGGTTTCTTTATTATGATTCCATTGTAATGTTTAGTTTATAACTCAATTGTGATTTTATTGAATAAGTGATTTATTTGGAATTAATTATCGGGTTCTAGGTAGAGGGAAATTTCAACATGGTATCAGAGTAGTCTCTCTAAGAGGGAGCCAATCTCGGGTTGCACAAACAAAAAATATATTGGATCAAGAGTGTCGTGGTGGGTGTTTGAAGGTCCAAGCATATATCCACTATATTTTTCTGAATATCTATCATATCTTCAAGGAGATATTATCATATCGATAACTAGCAATAAGAAATCTAAGGAAAATTTTCAGGGAAAAAAACATATTGTAGTCAGATCAGTAATCGAGGATGGTGAGGGTATTTGGTTATAGGTAACATGGAATATCATGGGTATCAACATAACTGTCATGTTGTTAGTGTAGATAGCATGGGAAGAGATCATACATGATAGTGCAAGGTTGGTTTGAGTAGAAGGTTATCAGATTATATATTAGAGATGTAAATAGGATTAGGATTTGAGGATAGATTGGATGGCGTTTCCAACTATAGTCCTTTGAAGGAGAAGATCATGTTGGTGTTGATGGAAAAAAAGATATGGGAATTTATTAATACTCATATCACTCCTTGAATATATGCGGAGTGAAGGATCATTTGATCCCTCATTTATCAAGAAAGATAATTGTCAGGGACATGTAAGACACTCTTAAGGGTTTATTTCAAAGTAAAAATGATAATCGCAAAATGGTTCTAAGAGAGAAGCTCAAAGAAACAAATATGGCATTATCAAACACAATGGCAACCTATCTCACCTAGATTTGACAGGTTCAAGATGAGCTCGCTGCAATTGGGGAGATAGTGATTGATTCATAATTTGTGAGGAAGACACTAAAGGATTCACGAAGCAATGGACACCATTCATCAAAGGGATCATGGCATGTGAGAAACTCTCTGATTGGACAAGGTTGTGGGATGAACTCATTTAGAAAGAACTTTGAGATGAAGAACTTAATTCCCTGGTGTATATTTTAAACATGAGCACCGTATGATTTTGAAATGATAAATAATGTTGTACGTTATGTCATTTATGGAATAGTGATTTTTCTCAATAGTTCATACGAGTGTGTTACTATAATTAATGTGAATCAGTGCCTATGAATCCTCAAAACACATTGTTTT
>JZKD02S2268947.1:286587-313970 GCA_000966675.3 Picea glauca | reverse complement strand
TTGACTTCATGCAATTGATGAATTTAACTATTGATCTATAGGTGAATTTGGTTAGTCAATGTTAGCAACACTTTACTCTTAGAAACTCCTTTAATGACTTGTCTTTGTTTAGTGCAAAAAATTTCTTGTATAAATAAGTCATTAGAGGATGATGAATAGGGATAATTCATTTGTGTTATTAACTAGGACAAGAGGAAATTCACTTGTCTCGTTTGGACTAATCCTCAACCATAAGTAAATACTAAAAATCTTGGAGATGGATTCCTGGCCATTCCCATGTTCTACAATACCTCAACAATTTCCCCCTTGGATCGAAGCATCTACATTGATACCATCACTTGTAGTTTCATCCAAATGTAAGGCTCCAATTACTTCTTCACCTCTTTGATGGTACTAGTATACATCGATGGTCACTTCTTGTTGATTTTTTTTATTTATGTTTGACTTTTTTCTATAATTTCATGGAACTTTCTAGATACTTTGTGCACTCTTTTCCATGATGAAACTCTACCATGTCAAACTAATTGTACCTACATTTCTCCCTTAGGAATCCATTTCTCAACTGTTTTTTTTGGAGGAATTATTTTCATATTATACAACAAATCCATCA
Organism: Picea glauca; assembly: GCA_000966675.3. Classification (NCBI taxonomy): domain Eukaryota; kingdom Viridiplantae; phylum Streptophyta; class Pinopsida; order Pinales; family Pinaceae; genus Picea; species Picea glauca. The sequence continues at coordinate 313,360 of JZKD02S2268947.1, read as the reverse complement.
ATTTTAATTGTGTCTATTTTTCAAACAGGTTTATCCTTTTATGAATACTTCAATGCACTATAATACTTGTTTGCAACCAAGTGAAAAAACCCTCTATACAACTTATTTACTTCATTTAGTCTACTTGTGTAATAAATAGAACACAAATTCTTCAACTTACTCCCTTATCTATATTTGAAGGAAATTTTTAAGAATCCAAGTATTTTTCGCATTACTACTATCTATGTTGATATTGTTTGTTGGATTTCTTTGGAACATATGAATGGCCCTTTTTCCTTCAAGAATTCATGATCTTTTTATTTAAAAATATAATGCTTCCACACTCATATGATTGTACTATATTTCTTTATCCATAATATGCAAGAGACAAATTCCTAACTTAGGCTCTTTTAGCACTGTAAAATCAACATATTTTCATTTAATTAGAAGATCCTAAGAATAGTAAGTGAGAGGATTCCAAATCTAGTTTCGAGTCCAGTTCAAAAAAACAGCTAGAAAGCCCTTGAAAAGGGTTTCAGAAGACACAAATAACTTCTCTAAATAATGTATCCTTGTCACTGAACTACTAGAAATGATTCCTCAAAATGAATAGAAATTTTGAGGGGTAATAACCCCATTTTGATCATTGCTTTCCAAAATATATATCACATGTGAATGATATGCCATGCAAATATTTTTAAAATTCAGTTAGCATATTGTTGTAGCCACAAAAATCCCCCTTTCATTTTGATTTTATAAGAGAAAGGAAATCTCCCCCCACCTTGAACTGAAATTTGAACTCTAATGTGTAATCATCTACTACTATGAGCCTAATGCTTATTCTATACCTACCTTGAGAGAGTTGGGGTTTTGGACTTTGTTGATGATTTTCTTTAATGTAGGCTTGTTAATCCTTTTGATCTTATACTTTCACATGTCTTCATGATGATTTTTTACTTATGATGAGTGGTTGAGGTTTCTATTATGAAATTGATAAGTTATCTTGGAGACCTTTGCATATTTCGAAGTATTTGACGATCTTATGTGACTATATTTCAGACCTTAAAAGAGTTTGCTTTTGAGTAGTTTTTGAATAGATGACTTAAATGAAGAACTGGTATGTATTTTCCATCCTCATGCTTACATGTTGTACCTAATGTCATCATGTATACTCAATCCCTTATATGATAATCATCCTCTTCACTTTAAACTCATAACTAGAATCACAAGATCACTAATTATTTCTATGAGTTTGAAATTAGATACACGTATTTTGATGAAATTTATGTACAACATCAAGTTTTTCATTAAAGTTGAGATCATGGATGATTTTCTTGGAGAAACGTCTCCTCTAATTTTTTTCATTATGCAAAGAAACCCAACTCTTAATCATAATTTTGTTAAAGGAAAAGGTAAAGAATGAAATTTTTATGATATACTAGAAAATATCTTCTTCCTCGCATAACTAATTTTATTATTTCTATGGTTGCAGGAGCAGGGTTGTAGAGTCACTGCATTTACATGACCACTTCAGCCTTGAAATGCATGGGGGAGTCCCTCAATATTCTTCCTCTATACTAGAATTATCTATATGCATATCTTGTCTACGATCTAAAGCCAACATTCAACATCTAAAATTAAGTCTTGTCTTTCCCGAACCCCAACTAGATTTTCTTTTCTCACCATTGCATCATTTTCTAATTTTTCTTCTTTTCCAAGGCCTAAATTTTATTATATTATATTATGGAGCTGAAACGTTGATCCTTAAAGGGCTCCCCTCACTGGGACTATTTCATCGGGATGTCCAAGTGAAGTCCCTTGTGATATTTTCGAGGTTTGAAAGGTGTGAGCCTCTTCATAATGATCTCTATCAAGTTCTCATTTTAGTCTCACCTCTCTTCGAAGGCCTATCGAGCTTATCAGATGTGTAACCTTGTCATATTGTCACCCAATGCTTGCTCACCGCTTGTCATTGTAACAGTCATATATTTTTAAACATCATTTACTTTCATAACAAATTCATTCCATAAACTGAGACAATAACTTCATAACATAATATTGATTTTTATAACAGCAACTTTAGTAACTTAGATTTATCAATGAATAATGATTGCATGGCAGAATGAAATAAACACATAGTTTAACAAATTACCTGGTTCTGATGCTAATTTCCATTGCCTTGCTGCCTTGTTGTTTCTTTCCTGCTACCTGATACACAGACCAACCCAGCCACAAACAAAGAATAACTGCCCAAAACCTATTGTCTTCCCTACCAACTAGGAAAACTACCTAACTTCAGGATATCTATGGATATCCTGGCCCCCGTGCCCAAAACCTCCAGCAACTCGGTGCCTCAACTGATCAAAAGCCACAGCCAGAAACTCTCTGCTCACAGCAAATCCAACATTCCTCCCAATCCATCCCCCTCATCCTCCGTTCGAATGCCCCTCACGTCCACCTCCTTTCCTCCCTTATCCCCCCTTCACCAACTCATGTCGTTACTCCCTCAACCACCACCGTGCATGTCCCTTATCCTTCCTTTAATGTTTTATCTTCTCGGGATTAACAGGTTATCCCTTGTTGGGTACGTAACCATTTTATATCATATATCATTGATCTCTTAGATTTATTTCTCAGGTCATTAAATGTGATCTGTMGTTAAATTATTAYTTAGTTAACCACAATTATATCCTTTAATTAATTAATAACTCACTTTATTAAGATCATTAAATCATCTTTGTTTAATTAATAACTTGTTACCACAATTAATCCCCTAATTAGTTTTACTTTATAAACTTTAAACATTTATCCTACTAGGGTCGTTACAATCATCCCCAGATTCATACATTTTCGTCTAACATGGGATCTTATTCCATGATCTCATCAATTTCCCTCTCCTAGAAAGAGTATCAAGTTTTTCCCTCCATTATCTTCCCCTTGATTGGATTTACATGTCCCATGTGCCCGACTAGCATCCAACTCCTTTATATCATATGGGTTACCCTTTGTGACATTAGCGTGACATGTGACGTGTCACCTCTTTCTTCGCTAGTCACTTTCCATTTGTCACCTCAAGATTTGTGTGACCTTGAACTCAACTTGATCTGCCTAATTGACTCAACATCTCGATTATTTAAAATATGCATGATATGCCTTTTTTCTATTTTTTGGTCCCTAGGTATTGAACAGTGAGTAGTGTGGAACCTTGACCTATGTGGAACTAGTTCTAACTTTTCTTGCATATTTGTATATATGATTTGATCATTTATATTTTTAATTTTGATTGTTTTATTTTTAATTTTATTTATTTATTTATCCATTTTAATTTTCCCATAGTTTTACAAAACCATGTGGTTTTGATTTCCAGTGGTTTTCTTGCCCTTGGTTTTTGAATTACATAGAAAACCACTTTTATTGTGGGAATCGATTTTTACATGGGTAAATTACTAGTAAATGGGAAAATTGTTTTACTTAGGGAAATTAATACTTACATTGTGCATTTTTCCATAAATCCCTAATTTATATTTTATATGTATATATTTGTTTTTTTTTTTCGTTTTTTTTCTTATTTCCTTTCATTTTATTTTTATTTTTTATGTGTTTTCCTTTTCGAAAGACCCAAGCTAATGTGTTTCACTACTCTAAATCAAGATATTTTATTTTGGTTTTGATTTTATTCATTTATTTCATTAATTTTAATTTTTGTTAAAAAAATTATTTATTTATTTTGTTATTTTATTTTGTTTTATTTATTATTTTATTATTTTTTGAGGAACTTTGGCCAATGGATGTACCTGCAACTCTCACTCTCACCAAATATCACTCTATGCAATCTATGACTTACCTTTACCTATACATGTTTGCGGGCTTGTAGAACATTATGAATGTAACCCTTAAGACATCTCACTAGGTTTTGTTGTTGAGGTTCTCACACTATGCAATCTATGACTTATCTTTACCTATGCAGATTTGCGAGCTTGCAAAACATTATGAATGTAACCCTTAGCACATCTCACTAGGTTTCATTGTTGAGGTTTTTACCGCGTGCTTTATCATGCGACGATTCCACATGATTCATATTAAGGTATACCACTAGATTTTCCCACACTCCACAAACCTATACACTTTGGATTATATTATATTTTATTATTTGTGAGAGATTTCATTTGAAGGAGTTCCCTTAGGAGAGGTTATTGTGGTTTACCATGGGATGTTTATCGTGCACATTCTTTGCGGCCTTTCATATGTGAGTTCCCTTAGGACATGTTATTTTGGTTTACCGTGAGATGTTTATCTAGGATAGGTTAACTTAGTTTGCCACAAGATGTTTAGGACACACATGCTTTGCGACCTTTCTTATGTGAAGGATTTCACACCTTAGATGTTAGGAAATATTTTACCATGTTTTAATTTGAGAATCGATATTTTTGGGATTTGTAATTATTTTAATTTTGACTCTGTGTGCACATATTTATGTTTTATTTTTTTACTATGGTTAACAACTAAATTTTTTACATGGATCCTAGGTTCTATACCACCTCTAGTTTCACACACAAATCAATTAAGTATGGTAAAAACAACTTATACCATGAAATCTCAACTTACCTAATGCATGTGGGATATTTCTTTTACAGGTCAAGATCGATGGTCTAGATATCCCCATGAGAAAATCAATGGTTATTGAGCACCAACTTCAAGCAGCCATATCTTGAGCTCTGGAAGTCCAAATTAGGCTGACTATATCCCTTTGGAAATATCTCGAGCAAGAGAAAAGGATGGAAGAGGAATATAGGAAGGATCATGATAGAAAAGCCCAAAAAATGAATCTAATAGAGTGTCATGAATTTGAAGACGAAAAAATTATGCAATGTCTAAGAAGCCATAACTTGAGTTCCAGGAAACAAAATCAGACCTGCAAGATCGTGATATAAATATAGAGTAGAGAAGAAGAAGATGGAAGACCCTGATTTACCATATTCACACCAAAAATTCTAGGAAAAAATCGAAGAACAAAAGAGGGAAAAGTCAGGTAGAGCTAATGATAATTTTAATAAATATCACTCACGAACAACCTTAGAGTGAACTTAACCACTCTAGATTCTCTTTAACTTATGTGTGTAACAATTGTATATTAATTTGCGAAATTGTATGAAGAATTCGAGTCATTTAAAATGAAGTTGAAGAGACAATAATTGTTGGTTGTTACAGAAGGCGAAATGCCTTCCTTGTTTTAGAAAAGGAATACCATTGAATGTAATAAGGCACTTTTCCCATTATATGGAAGGATGATACTCTTATTTCGATATATATAAAGTGCAGAAGGAATTTTAGATCATAATTGTTGTCAAATGTATTAGGGACTTCTCTACTGATATGTTTGTTGTGAGTTTTTCTAAATGCTTCTCATATGAATTATTTCTATGTATTGTGTTTGGGATTACTCATACTATTATGATTTCTGACGAATACAGTGATGAAGTTACAGATCTTATCTGTAATTATTTGTGATCATTTCTTCAATTTCATTGTTTAAATACATTGTTGATTGATGTGAATTACTTATGTAATCAATAACTTTATCTCATTATGTATTCATTCAATTAGTTTTGATCCTACAAAATATGTTAGAATTAGTTAAATTAGTTAGTTTTCTTTCATTTTAGATTAGATTTAGAGTTGATTAGAATTGTTTGGGGAGATAATCTATTGTATTTCCCTTTTTCTTCTTTTAATTCTTAGTGGAAACAAGCCCACATACTAGTCAGAAACACTACCCAAACAAGAGTAGGTTTGATTTGGGACTTTCCATCATATATTCTCCCTTACCTTCTTGACAGACCATTTGGACACATCAACACATTCCTCAACAATTCCTTCTGCAATAAATATTGAAGATGGATACAATTGCAGAGTGGCAGTCAAACTGGAAGGTTTTGTATAAATTGAAAAACCATTATAGCAAACACTTTTAAAATTTTAATATTCTAATTCAATTGTCAACTTCTCTCATGGTGGCAAAGTGTTTGTTTCTCCTCCCAAACCATTCATCCTAAACATCACTGATAACATAACCCATGACCTCCTTGTCACAATCTAATGTCTCAAACCTTGTATAGATTTCTTTGATTTGTGAATGTGATCCCTCTCCTACCAAGAAAGAATACACATTTTATTTACCTCAACTTAGCTACATCCATGTGTGTTTTTTTTGCCTCTATATTTCATCACTTTCCATACCTTTTCAATGTCCCCCCACCTACCAACTGTCATATGGATGTTTGATAAAAGAACATAAGGTGTAGGATTTTTATGGTCCAACTAGAAAATGTGTTCTACCATACTGTCCTAGCTCTATATTTTTATGCATTATGTAAGCACCAATCAAACAAATCCATATAGAAGCATCAACTTTTATTGACATTTTATTAACAAAGTCTTGTGTTTTGTCTAGATACCTATCCCAACCAAGAAGGTCAACCATGTAGCTATAGTACTCCATTGTAGGTGTGATGTTGTAATGGACTCTCATATGGTTGAAGTATTGGTAGCCTTCATCCATTATTCATGCATCGTACGCAGACAAAACACAAATCAAGGTAGCATGGTCTAGTCTTGTCCTAGAGAGTTTAATTTGTTCAAAGAGTTTGAGGGATTCATTTCCACAACCATGCAAATCATATCCTACAATCATTTTTGTCCATGAGACAACATTCCTCATAAACATTTTGTTAAATAATTCATATGCCTTATGCATGCTCCCACACTCTGCATACATGTCTATCAGGGCATTTATCATAGCTATATCAGACTTGAATGCATGTCTCATTAATTGGTCATGTATCCCCATGCCCTTTTATAAAGATACTAATTTTTCACATATAAAGAGAATACTGGATAAGGGTTTTTAAATCCGGCATGACCCCATCCAATTGCATTTCGTGAAAAATCCACACAGCCTCCACTCCCCTCCCATTGTGAGCATACCCTGCAATCAATGCAGTAGATGATACAATGCTTGGTCAATTCATTTGGTTAAAATTTTCAAAGGATTTACGTACCCTTCCACATTTGGCATACATTTCTTTCATATCATTCACCACAATGACCTCATATTGATACCCAAACCTAATTACATTATCATGAATCTCCTCACCCTATTACATACTTTCCAAGACAATGTACACTTGGAGAATACTGGAAAATGTTTTCATATTAGTCCACACATGTCAATTTCCTTCATCTAAAAAGCTCAAGAACTTCTTCACCATCTCCATTCTATGCAAATCTTGCAATCATCACATTCCATGACACTACATTGCATTGAGGAATTTCATTAAATAGTTCTAGAGCCAAGTCAAGAAACCCAATTTGTGCATATCATGTGATCTTTGTAGTTGAGGAAAATATATCACTATGGGATATTTTCCAAAAGAGCATCTCAGACTCATTTAAATTCCTTGCATTTGAATATCCCTCTATCATGGTCATCCAAGAGATCACATCTGGTTCAAATATTCCAAACACTTTGTGTGAAGTCTCTATGCACCCACATTTTTCGTACATGTCTACCAAGGCATTAGCCACCACAAACATTAGACTGAAATCCACTTATTTTAATTTCCCGATGCATCTCCATGCTTAGTTGCACAGACCCCAACTTGGCACAAGCTGGAAGAAAACAAGGGAAGGTGAATTCATTGGGTTTGAAATGGGCTCACTGCATTTGTCCAAACAGTGATAATGACTCCTCAGTGAAACCATGACTTGAATAAGATGCAATAATCACAATCCATGAGCACACATTTCATTGAGGCATTCAACCGAAAACTTTGCAAATATCCACTATGCTCAAACACTTGACATATATGTTCATAAGTGTATTACTTAAAACCAAGTTAGCCATGAAACACCTCACATTCTCATAGATATTTATGTGAGCATGAATCTATTTTCCCTTTTTTCATACCTTATTCTTAAGACAATCTTGCATGAGATAAATGTATGCAGAAAAGTGCACATGATTTTTTGTAATTTGAAAAATATACAAAACCTCCTTCAAATGCCCATGTTTACATAGTACTCTCACATTGTTGATAGATGTAGCATTAACCACTTCTGTTTTATAAGAACTATCACAGTTACATTTAATGTTCTTATCCTATTTCTGCACATGATGACTCTCTAGGGTTGTAATTCCTTCAAAATGACACCACTATCTTTAAATTCAATAAGATGAATAAATGACGAAATACTTGAATATATATGTATATATATATGTCTATGGCGAACCTTGTATCATTATCATTGATCTCCTTGAGTACAATGCCTCTATTACCTCGACTGGTACCAAAATGCACTTTGACCATCTCTGTTATTTCCTTCTCGTGTGCCTTGTTAGCTAGTTATTCCTTTAGATTTAAATTCAATGTTGGTAGTCCTGTGATCTTGGCAATCAGTGCCACATCTATCTGTATTGGCCTATCCATCCATAGGATGCCTCCATGTATGTGTGTGACTAGTTTCTTGACGTAGAGCCCAACATTCTTACCATGCCCGAAATGCGGTATATCCAATAGGTTCATAATGCCAGAGTTATACAACCCCGTTATCCACTGTGTGGGCTCCATTATTGGTTTATCCAGGGGTCCAATTCCCCTTGTGTTTATTAAATATGTTTCCTTGACCAACTCTGGGAATTTGGTAGCTTTCCCAGCATATCATCCACAATGACTGTAACACCCTATTTCCCCCAGTCTCTAAAAATAACTATGTTGACCAAGAACTATGGAAAACTCAAAGCTGTCAATGTTTGATTTGATGGACCTTTGTATAAAAGGTCGATGGATGTAAATTATGTTATGAATATGTGTTTCATGACTGTTGGGAGTGGGATGTTCTAAAAGAGACCATGATGGCTAATAAAAGGTGGTGGAAGGGACCTGGAATGGTTGTGTTAACTTCCACCGAACCAGTACCATATTGGTTTTTACTTTCTCAAAGACCAAGGAAACTCTCTGACCCTGGAATAAATTTCCCGTCAGGATGGTAGGTGAGGAGGCTCCTCAAGATTTAATGAGGGGATGGGGCGAACCGCCCATCCGTAAATCTCTCAGACCTGACCATGGATGGGGGAATTCACGCCACACACAATATTATAGAGAAGGGAAAGAAAGGAAGTGAGGGAAGGGTAGAGAAGGGGAGCGTGCATGACATGGATCGCAGAAGAGAACCCCAAAACCCTGTAATCATCGGTAGTTCTGAACACAGGAGAACGAGAGTAATTTTTGTCCTTGATTATTGTCTGTATCAGGAGAAGGAGAGTAACCTTCATCATGGACTTTCGATGAGCCAGAAGTAAGAGATTGAATCTTAGAGCATCGCGGTCTAGCTTGGGGGTGGCTAGTGGTAAATCCGTTTGGAGTCACTGAGCCTATGGCTGGGTGGAAACGAGCACCCCTCTCAGCAGTTGCATCATGCCTTGTGGTTCTAATAAGTGTTTTATGCCTTATATTTTGAATTGAATATCATGGATGAATGTTTATACTTATATGCCATAGTTGATGCCTATGTAAATTAGTTAATTTCAAAGTATGCGTTCATCCCATTGAGAATAGACCCATCCGGTTGACGTTTACAATATTCTAGGATGGATCCTCAAGAGCACCTTTCCCCGTGAATTGCCTCATAAATTTGGAACCATACCGAACCTTTACCCAGAAACCCGACTAAAATTAGGGATAATTTCCCAAGAACCATCTGAAGGTTCATGCGATCTGGATCTAGAAAACCTGTGTAAGAGAGAGTAGTCCTATAAGGTTTCGGAGTCGTCGGAGTTTGAAGCTCCAAAAGGTTGAATTTCGTGACCCAAGTTTAGAAAGGATAGTGAGTCCAATTATCGAAAGGTAGTATCCCTTTATTTGGTAGACGAACGAATGAGATCCTTTTGGAAATACCCCAGGTTTGTTAGGACCAATGGATCTAGAGGAGGAGCGCAGGCATTAATGCCTTGACCCCTTCAGCCTTCGCAAGTAGCGATGGAACCGAGACCGTAGATCCCAGGATCCATCAGGAGATACCTAGGTCGTCGATCTTAACCCTTGTGTAGATGGGAGGATGGACTCGTCATAGTCATGAAAGTCCCGATTTAATCAGGACCATTCATTCAGCAGGGACGTGTGGCAGTCGAGTCGCATTTTTTTAACTCGTGACTTAGAGTGGCCAAAGGCTAGGACCGCACAAACTCACAATTCGAAAAATCACAACGTAATCATGGTCGTTGATCTAGGAGTGATCCGGACCGTCGTTCGCCTAGAAGGGAATTTCGACATTTCAGGAATTGGGGGATTCGAGAGGAGAACCTTCGTAAAGTGTCGAGTCACGCAGTCCTGACCCAACACTCGGAGGAACATGGGCCCTTGATCAGGGGACAACGAGGACCATTTATTTAGAATGAATGAATTTCGGTGTTTCGACATCCAGGAGACCAAAGGGAAAAATATCTCGGTTTCACAAATCGCGAAATCCCGTCATACAAAACCCCGACGCGTTTGGTGGGTTGGCCCTAGGTCACAGGATAGGGTCATGTGGTAGAAGGAGGAGGTAGATGCTAGTAGTTGGCTAAGGGTCTAATTCGGGGATCGGTATTTCGAGACCCGAGAATTCGAAGAAATGAGAATTCGAGGGACATGAAGTCTCAAAATCACAAAACGCAAAATAACCTATGGTTGTAGGTTGTGGCCACAGCGTTGTGGTCGTGTGGAGGAGGGTCATGTCATGATCATAGGTGAGAGGGATAGAATGCACTAGGCCCCTTAATGAATTTCAAGACTGAAGGAGATGAAGGGATTGGGACACCTTGCATCGAGATCCTCGATGTCGCAAAATGCGATGAGCCTTTTAAACTAAGCCTATGGTCATGGGTCTCGATCACATGGTGGAGGATGAGGAATGAGGAAAAAAAATTGTTATGTCGTCGTGGATGTGTGACAAATTGGTATCAGAGCATGGTTACAACACTTGGCCTGCTTGGGCTCATGAATGAGTCGCGTAGAAACTCCATTTGAAGTATTCTTAAAAATATTAACCCTCTATCTTAACCCCCTTTACCAAAAGCCAAAGTTAAGAATGTTATTAAAGAAAAGAATGAAATCCCTACTATGTGTATGCATTTGAGAAATGTGAATTTATGTGTTGGTTATGAATAAATATAATGTTAGCTAACAACAAGTGTTTTGTCTGCATGAAAGAGAACGATCAACCGCGGGAAAACTGCAGATGTATAGAATGGTGACGCACCATGAGCTGGGGGACGACTCCCACAATAGAGATGAAGAGGATGATGAAAGGAGGGTTGTAGAGACCCCTCTGGATCTATATGAGACTATGAGGAGTCTCATGGACGAACTACAAAGCTGCAAGGAAGACAACGAGAGGTTGATAAGAGAGAAAGAGAAGTAAACAAAAATTAATGCAGTCTTGCTGCAGAGTTTATTCGACATACAAAGACAAATGTAGCATGGAATTGACACCAGTCACGAGGATCGATGACAGATAGAGAAGACTCGAAGTCCACCTGAGATACAGAAACATGGGCTTTTGAGTGGCTACACTGGGAAGAGCACCTCGCGGAAGGCCTACCCTAGAGATAGGGGATGGGCATCGGATGTTTCCTATGGAAAGGAAACTAGCGACTCAGAGGGATCTTCTAGTAGCAGAACTAGTTCATATTCACGAAGAAAATGGAAGAAGCGAAAGCATTCCAAAAGTCATAATCTTGAATAATTCAAGAAGGCCAAACCACCCTCTTTTGACGATGAGATAAAGAGAGGAGAAGAAGCAAAGGCTTGGCTGCTTGGACTAAAGAAGTATTTCAGAGTCCATGACTTCTTGGAAAATTTGAAGGCCCTAGTAGCCACTTTCAACCTGAATGGAAAGGCTTCCATTTGGTGGGAAGATCTTAAGAATGTAAAAGGGATTCACGAATAAGACCTATATTGGAAATGGTTTGAAAGATACTTCAGGAAGAAGTATCTGTCGGAAAATTATTTCGACGAAAAGACTAAAGAATTCTATGAAATCAAGCTGGGGGAAATCACCATAGAAGAATATGTCAACAGGTTTCTTGAGTTGTTGAGGTACGTACCCTACATAAAATCATAAAAGGAAAAGGTGCAACAATTTATCAGTGGGATACCTAAGGACTATCAGAACGGGATTGAGTTTGACGAGCTGAGGACCCTAGAAGACACTATCTGAAAGGAAAGATATTGTTATGAACAGTTTGGGCTTTAGACAGAACCTCGCAAAGGATGGAAGCAGAAGAATAGTTTGGGATTCTAGAAAAATGGGTTTAAATCCCCAAGATTTAAAAACTATAAAAATGATACAAGGATGAGCTTTCCTACCCGAAGTGTTCACCAGCAGAATTTCCCATCCTCGAGAGGAAATAATCCTTTTGGGTCAACCCTCAGAAAGACTGATAATTCAAAGAAAGAACCCTTGAAATGTTGGGGTTGTGGAGAAGAACATCTAATGAGGGACTACCCACACCAACAAAAAAACAATAGGAGAATTCACAATGTCTAAGAGGCTACCATCATTAATGACATGGCCAGGAGTATGTCGCAAATTTATGCAGTCGTGGATAATAAACAAGTCGACCACCAAGCATCAGTGGTGGAGATGGAAGGTATGATCACTAACCACCTAGTGTCTATTCTAATTGACCTTGGTTCAAATTTGAGTTTTATATCCCCTCAGGTTATTGATAAGTGTAAATTGCAGCCACATAAACATGCCAAACCATGGTTGGTACAATTAGCCACTGGCACAAAAAGAAAGGTAGCGGAGGTCATACTGGCTTGCCAATTCTCTATGGGTGAATTCTCCACCCAAGCAACCCTTAACATACTACCCCTAGGATCATATGACCTATTGATTTGCATGGACTGGCTAGCCACATATAAAGCCAGAATGGACTATTACCAAAAAACCTTAGAATGTGTAAGTGAATAAGGAAGGAGGATAACCCTTCAAGGAATCCAGAAACCTGTCTTGGTGAGACGAATATCGTCCCTTCAAATGAGAAAGTATTGCAGAAAGGGATTCCCACTATATGCGATACATGTGTTGGAATTGGTTGAGGACGACCAACCAAGCCTCGAAGACCACCCCATACTAAGAGAATTTAGAGATGTGTTTCCAGAAGAGGTATTGGGTCTACCTCTGAGAAGGGACATTGACTTCTCGATAGAACTTGCACCATGAGTGGTGCCAGTGTCTAGGACACCCTACAGGATGAGAACACTCGAGCTAGTTGAGCTTAAATTACAACTAAAATAAATGATGGACAAAGGCTATATCCGGCCCATCGTGTCTCCATGGGGAACACCAATCCTGTTTGTGAAAAAGAAAGATGGTACCCTTCGACTGTGCATAGATTATAGACAACTCAATAAGGTAACCATAAAGAACAAGTACCCCTTACCCTGGATCAATGACTTGTTTGACCAATTAGGGGGTGCTTCCATCTTCTCCAAGATTTACTTGGGATATGGATACCATCAAGTCTGAATCAAGGGTGAAGGCATCCACAAAACCACCTTCTGAACGAGATATGGTCACTACAAGTTTGTGGTAGTACCATTTGGATTAACCAATGCCCCTGCCACTTTTATGTGCTTGATGAACAATGTGCTCAGCAAATTCCTAGACAAATTTGTACTGGTTTTTATTGACGATATCTTAATCTACTCCAAGAATAGAGAGGAACATGAGGAACATAGTAGACTTGTTCTTCAAGTGCTAAGAGAACATCAACTCTATGCCAAGTTTAGCAAGTATGATTTCTTCTAGAAGTAAATACATTACTTGGGCCATGTCATATCCAAAGAAGGGGTAGCAGTAGACCCTGACAAGGTCAGGTCTATCATAGAATGGCCTACCCCAAAGGATTTTTCAGACATCAGATCCTTTATGGCTTAGTGGGATACTATAGGATATTTATAAAAGGATTCTCCAAGCTTGGTTGTCCAATCACTACCCTTCAAAAGAAGGGAGTTAAATTCCTTCCCCAAACTGTGAAGAAAGGTTTTAGACCCTAAAACATCTACTGACCCATGCACCCGCACTGAAGATCATCGATCCTGAAAATGACTTCCTCATGTGCACTTATGCCTGCAGGGAAGGGATCAGAGGAATCCTTATGCAAGAAGGAAGCGTAGTCTGCTATGAATCCCAAAAATTGAATGAGCATGAAGTCAACTATGTGACCCATGATCTAGAACTAGCCGCCATAGTGCACACCTTCAAAATGTGGAGGCATTACCTCCTGGGTAGTAAATTTGTACTTATGACAGACCACTGTGGATTGTGACACATGTTTGACGAACAAAAACTCAACGCTAGACAAGCTAGGTGGATGGCCCTTCTTAGCGAGTTTGATTTTGAAATCAAACATATCAAGGGAAAGTAAAATAAAGTGGTTGATTCCCTTAGCAGAAGTATGAAAACAATTCATCTGGCAGTGGTGAGAACCTATGAGACCAACGTCAGGGAAGGAGTCGAGAATGCACAAGAAACATACGCATTCTTCTAGACCGTGACCTCATACCTGGAGCAAGAACCCGCAGGGATAAAGTACAAAGGCTACCAGATGTTAGATGGAGGTCTATTAACTTACAGAAACAAATTGTATATTTCAAATTGTGACAACTTGAAGAGGTTCATAATGGATGAAATACATAAAAGACCGTATATTGGTCACCCAGGATACCAGAAGATGATCACGGCCACCAAGAAACAATTCTATTGGCCTAGATTGAAGAAAGACATAGCTGAGTATTTAGCCAAATGTATAGAATGCCAACAAGTTAAAGAAGAACACCGGCACCCAGCAAGATTATTACAACCTCTACCAATCCTGAAATGGAAATGGGAGACCATCTCCATGGATTTCATCACCGTATTACCAACATCGGTCAGGCAGAATGACGCCATCATGGTAGTGGTGGATAAATTGAGCAAGTCCGCTCATTTTATCCCCGTCAAATCAACTTGCAAGGAAATAGACATCGCAAACATATTCATGAAGGACATATTTAGACTACATGGCATGCCTAAGGAGATCGTGTCTGACAGAGACACGAAATTTACCTCAAACTTTTGGAAATCCTTGATGGCTGGTCTGGAGACCAAATTATTGTTCATCACAACCTATCATCCTCAAACCAATGGATAGACAGAAAGAGTGAACCAAATATTAGAAGACATTCTAAGGATGCATGTAATGCATCAACCTATAAATTGGGAAGATTACCTACCACTGGTGGAATTTTCCTACAAAAATGGCTACCAAGAATCACTAAATATGAGCCCTTTCGAAGTCCTCTATGGTAGGTCGTGCAACACTCCAGTCAGTTGGAGTCATCCTGTAAACAGAATTACTATTGGACCCGACATGTTGAAAGAAATGGAACAAAAATTGATTTAGATAAAGCAAAATTTGAAAGTCTCTCAGAACACATAGAAAAGTTACACCGACAGAAAGAGAACCCCTAGAGAATTCAATACGAGAGACCACATATATCTTTGAGTTAGGCCCAGGAATATTTCCTTGAGGATGGGAGCTTGTGCCAAGTTGGGACCTCGGTATTGTGGAGGCTTTGAATTTATAGATAGAGTGGGGCCTGTAAGCTATAGGCTAGCACTTCCTCCCACAGTAAAAGCACATAATGTTTTCCCCGTTTCATTATTGAAGAAATATGTACATGATTCTAATCATATAATTGATTGGTTTGTGATCCAGGTGGAACCGGAGGGAAAATTCCTGCCATAACCTCTATGCATACTGGACAAAAAGGAAACCCCACTTAGGAACTGAACCATTTCATAGGTCAAGGTGTAGTGGAAACATTTTGGCCCCGATGAGGCTACGTGGGAAATGGAAGATGCCATGAAACAGGCATATCCGATTTTGTTTACTTATGTACATATACGTCATAATTGATAGATAGAACATCGAGGACGATGTTCCTTTAAGGGGGATGGAATTGTAACACCATGTTTCCCCTAGTCTGTAAAAATAACTATGTTGACCAAGAACTATGGAAAACTCAAAGGTGTGAATGTCTGATTTGATGGACCTTTGTATAAAAGGTCGATGAATGTAAATTATGTTATGAATATGTGTTGCATGAATGTTGGGAGGGGGATGTGCTAAAAGATACCATGATGGCTAATGAAAGGTGGTGGAAGGGACCTGGAATGGTTGCGTTAACTTCCACCAAACCAGTACCATACTGGTTTTTACTTTCTCAAAGACCAAGGCAACTCTCTGAACCTGGAATGAATTTACCGTCAGGATGGTAGGTGGGGAGGCTCCTCAAGAGTTAATGAGGGGATGGGGCAAACCGATCATCCGTAAATCTCTCATACCTGACCACAGATGGGGGAATGCATGCCACATGCAATATTGTAGAGAAGGGTAAGAAAGGAAGTGCAGGAAGGGTAGAGAAGGGGAGCGTGTGTGACAAGGATAGTAGAAGAGAACCGAAAAACCCTGGAATCACCGGGAGTTATAAACATAGGAGAAGGAGAGTAATTTTCGTCCTTGATTATTGTCTGTATTAGGAGAAGGAGAGTAACCTTTGTCCTGGACTTCTGTTGAGCTAGAAGTAAGATATTTAATATTAGAGCATCGTGGTCTATCCCGGGGGTGGCTAGTGGTAAATCCATTTGGATTCACTGAGCCTATGGTTGGGTGGAAATGAGAACCCCTCTCAGAAGTTGCATCACGCCTTGTGGTTCTGATAAGTGTTTTATGCCTTATATTTTGAATTAAATATCATGGATGAATGTTTATACTTATATGCCATAGTTGATGTCTATGTAAATTAGTTAATTTTAAAGTATGTGTTCATCCCATTGAGAATAGACCCATCTAGTTGACCTTCGAAATATTCTAGGATGGCTCCTCGAGAGTACCTTTCCCCGAGAATCGCCTCATAACTTTGGAACCATACCGAAACTTTACCCAGAAACCTAACTAAAAACAGGGATAATTTCTCAAGAACCATCTGAAGGTTCATGCGATTCGGATCTGGAAAACCTATGCAAGAGAGATTAGTTCTCTAAGGTTTCAGAGTCGTGGGAGTTTGACGCTCTGAAAGGTTGAATTTTGTGACCCAAGTTCAGAAAGGATAGTGAGTCCAATTATCAAAAGGGAGTATCCCTTCGTTTGGTAGACGAATGGAAGAGATTCTTTCAAAAATACCCCAGGTCTGTCAGGACCAATGGATCTATAGGAGGAGCGTGGGCATTAACGCATTGACCCCTTCAGCCTTCACAAGTAGCGATGGAACTGGGACCATAGATCCCAGGATCCATTGGGAGCTACCTAGGCCATCAATTTTAACCCTTGTGTAGATGGGAGGATGGACTTGTCATAGTCTTGAAAGTCTCGATTTAATCAAGACCATCCATTCAGCATGGACGTGTGGCAGTCGGGTGGCATTTTTCTAACTCATGACTTAGAGTGGTCAAAGGGTAGGACTACACAAACTCATGATTTTCAAAATCATGATGTAATCATGGTCGTTGATCCAGGAGTGATCTGGATCGTCGATCACCCAGAAGGGAATTTTGACATTTTAGGAGTCGGGGGATTCAAGAGGAGAACCTTCGCAAAGTGTCGAGTTACGCAGTCCCAACCCAACACTCAGAGGAATATGGGCCCTTTATCAGGGGACAGTGAGGACCATCGATTTAGCGTGACTGATTTTCGATGTCTGGGAGACCAAAGGGCAGAATATCTCGATTTCACAAGTCGTGAAATCATGGCATACGAAACCCCGACACGCTTGGTGGGTTGGCCCTAGGTCACAAGATAGGGTCGTGTGGTAGAAGGAGGAGGAAAGTGATAGTAGTTGGCTAAGGTTCTAATTCAGGGATCACTATTTCAAGACCTGATAATTCAAAGAAATGAGAAGTCGAGGGACGTGATGTCCCACAATCGCGAAATGCAAAATGACCTATGGTTGTAGGCCGTGGTCATGTGGAGGAGGGTCACGTCATTATCATAGGTGATAGGGCTAGCATGTGCTAGGCCCCTTAATCACTTTTGGGACTGAAGGAGATGAAAGGGTTGGGACACCTTGCATCGGGAGCCCCGATTTCATGAAATGTGATGAGCCTTTTAAACTAAGCCTATGGTCATGGGTCTCGATCACATGGTGGAGGATGAGCAATGAGGAAAAAAATAATTTATGCTGTCGTGGATGTGTGACAATGATCACTGCGTCTGGGATATGTGAGAGTGTGATATCCATGGCATCCTCGCCTTTATTTTTTGTCCCATATAAGAAGGGCATGCCACTGCTGTGTCTGCATTCTCTTCCCTCTCAGAATCCTGCCTATTGGTGATATCCTCAACTAGCACTTCCTCATCTTTGTGGGTATGTCGTAGTCTTGTTGTTTCATCAGGCTTCGCAGGCATCTCAAGGTTACGGTTCAGAATAACATTCTGGGCCCTAGAGCTCTACCCTATTTTAGCTTGCTACATTACTAATGTTTCCTCTTCAACTCGTGTCAGGATGATTGATTATGTATCTGACGTGGTGACATCTTCTAGCTCAAGCACTTTTTCGGGTTGTTTCATTCTTTCCTTGTGCCTCTAACCCTACCGAGTAACCCATACATACTGTTTTGGTAGGCTAAACTTTGGTGGGGTCATATTCTATCATATTCACACACTTGCTCGATTCTTCGTAAATTGATAGCTAGGGCACACTCTTTGTATTTTTCTTTGTTCTCACAAATCACTAAGTGTTGAATAAACGCGTTCTTTCTTCCTTTTGTAGACCCTATCGTGTTGGTTTTCACTTTTTACATGCATTTGCATCAAGTATAATTTTTGCTACGCATTGTCTTCCGATATTGTCGTAGTAGTTGTTGCGCACGACTTTTTCCGCACATTCTTGAGGTTCAATCAACTTTTGAGTCTTTTTGTATTTTTCTTCCTTTTTCTATTTTTGTATTCCTTTTTTCTCCTTTTTCCCTTTTTTATTTCTTTTTATCATTTTTCTGTCCTAATATCTACTATAGTACACTATATACATGTCTTTCTCACTACATTGTAACCTTTAAGGGTTAGTAAGTCGATTGTCCCTGTATAGTTTCAGTCGACTATCATTGATCATTCCTTTCATTTATGTTCCTCCCAAGTATTTTAGATGTACAGATCCCCCATCTGTAACAATATTTACTTCATATGGCACTAGCCAATGAGTTCTAAACTTACCAAGGTGTTGGAAAAATTTGTTGTCGTAGAGAAAGACTAGGTATCCTTCTTTAAAACTCTTCTTTTTAATATGTTTGTCATGCCAAGTTTTGTCTCTTGCTTTCTGTACTTCCTGGTGAAATCCTGCTAGAATCATGTCCTCTTCCATTTCCATTAGTTGACTTAACCTTTCCTGTACTGCAATTCTTTCTATCATGTTGGTAATTGTTTCTATGCGCAGACTGGGTACCATAAATTCTGATAGCACCATTGCTCCCTACCCATACACCAATATGAAGGGGGTCTGTCCTGTCACCTTCTTACATGTGGTCCTATATTCCCATAGTACTGTTGGTATCTTCAAGTCTCAATCATCCCTGTTGACATTGCATATCTTAGTCGGGGCATTTTCCAAAATCTTATTGAAGGTTTCCACTGTTTCATTTGCCTGAGGATGATATGGTGTACTCTTTTGGTGATAGACTTCAAACTCCTCAGTCATAGCCAAAATGGTATATTTGATGGTATATTTGATAAAATGAGTTCCTTGGTCACTCATCAAAATCTTGGGACATCCAAATATGGTGATCACTTTCTCAAATAAGAAGTATGTTGATGTCTCTATGATACAGTCTTTGACTGGTGTTGCTTCTGCCCATCTTGTTAAGTATTTAGTCGGAGTCATGATGTATCTAGCTCCTGAACTTTTTTAGGGTGGATTAATAGGTCCCACAAAGTCTATTTCCCATTTGTTAAATACCTACAGAGCAACTTATGGTCTTAGAGGCATCTCATCCCTTTTTTGGGGTTTTCCAACCCTCTGACAAACATCACATTTATGGAAATATTCTTTTTCATCTTTATGGACTGTTGGCCACCATAATCCTGTGCGCAATACCTTATGTGCGGTATCTTTTTCTACATAGTGTCCTCCAACTATACCTTCATGAGCTTCAACTAGAATTATGGGCCTTTCATGTTCCAATACACACCTTCTTAAAATGTTATATATGCCCATATTGTATAAATGTCTTGCAATAAGTTGGCAGTTTGTAGCTCTAACTACCATATTTTTCTTCTGTACAGTGCTAAACTCTTGTGGCACAACTCATGTTATTAAGTATTCAATAATATCAACGAAGTATTCATCAGCTACCTGTACTAAAAATAGCTGCGCATCAGGGAAGTTGTCTTCCAAGTTAGTATGTTCTTCTCCATTAGTTACCCTTGACAGGCGATCAGGTCCTGTATACAACTTCTGTGGTTTGACTATCACTTCGTAATCAAATTCTTGGAACAATGATAGCCATCTACAAATCCTCCCCCCCCAACACTAGCTTGTTGACTAGATATTTGAGGGAACAATGGTCTATGAACATTTTAAAGTGTTTACCCATTAAATAGTGCTTGAATTTCTGAAGTGCATATATCATGGCTAGGCCTTCTCTTTTGGTGGTGTTGTAGTTATGTTATGATTCTGATAACTTTTTTTTTGGAAATTCTATCGGATGGTCTAAGTCCCTTGTTCCTGGTTGTGTCATAATTTCTCCAAGTGCCATGGCTGATGCATCTACATGCACATGAAATGTATTTTCCCAATCTGGAAATACTAGTATAGGTGTTGTTACCATCTTTTGTTTTAAAGTGTCCAATCCTTGCTGACAATCATCATTCCACTAAAATCTGGTGTCCTTCTTCAACACTTTTTCCATTGGTGTAGTAATCTATGCATACCCATTTACAAACTTCTTGTAATAGCCGGTATGTCCCAGTGTTGATCTTAACTGGCACACTGACTTTGGTGGTGGTAAATTTACAAGGACTGAAATCTTAGCAGGATCCACTAGTAAACCTTGCTTACACACTATATGTCCCAACAATATTCCAAAAGGTGTACCAAAAATGCATTTCTTGATATTCAATGATATATGACATTTCCTGCATCTTTCCAACATTAGTCTTAGAACTTCCACATGGTCCTTTAACATACTATATACAGTCTAGTCATCCAAATATACTTCTAGAAATTGATGTATGAATTCCTTAAAAGAAGCTATGACTACTCTTGAAAATATGGTTGGTGCATTCTTCAGCCCAAATGGCATGAATGTATATTGGTAGGATTCTCATTCTGTAGCAAAATTAGTTTTATACATGTCTTCTGGAGATATTTTGATCTGATGATAACCTGAGAATCCATCTATGAATGAATATGATTCCCGACCTCCCACATTCTTTAATACCTCATCTATAAAAAGGGTAGGGAAAGGGTAATGTAAGCAAGCATCATTAATTTTACTTAGATCTACACAAATCCTTATCCCCCCCTGTTTATTTTTCTTGTACTACCATAGGACTAATTGATTCATATTCCTCTACTGGTTCTATGATACCAACTTCCAACATTCTATCAGTTTATGCTTTCAAATTGTGCTTATACATTGGATTCAGTCTATAGGGTCTTTTCCTAATAGGTCTAGCATCATATTTGAGGGGTATCTTCATCTCACCTAGATCCCTTGCTATTCCTTTCATCTCTGTGAAGGTCATTGGAAACAGGTCACTGTATTCCCGTAGTAACTTTGTTATTCTCTCTATTGTTTGATCATCCCAATAGTCTCCAATACTTTCCATTTTAGGATTGTCATTTGTCCCGATGTTGACTTTGTTCACTTTGATTGGTGCAACAAATAATTCTAACTCCAAAGATGGACCTTCCACCTCTCTTTCTCCTTCAATTTTTGTAATCTGAATATTGAGCGGATCATATTCATCTGGTGCTTCTTCTTCAACATGATAGGATGAGAGTAACTCTTTGAATGTATGTTTCTTTTGTTGTTGATATTCTATCATGATTTCAACTTTTGGTTCATTACTAAATATCATTCCCTGTATCATCTTCAGTGATGAATCCATGTTGGGGTTCTCATGTTCAAATGAGAAGTTTACTACAAAATTATGTTGTAATTTTGTCCATTTTGTAGTGCCTATGCGCATCTCCTAGTCCATATACCATTTCCCTGTAATTCCTTCCAATGTATGGATAAAGTGATGAGTCTATTCCTCTGGTGGTGTCATCCTCCATTATGCCTTGCACTTTTCCAAGTGTTCCACTGGTTTTCCCTGTCCATCATACCTCTACAATTTACTTCTCCCCTTCTCTGCGCCAAATCTAATTCGCATTAGACATTTACACTGGTACCAGTCCTAAATTGTTTCTTTGTGCAAAACCCACCATATTGCAGGGGTGGCCTCGAGTGCAATATAAGAATCTCTATTTTTCTAGTACTTACTCTTCATATTTTGTCAAAATTTCTCTAATTCATTTAATCCATGAAAACTGGGAGGTTCGTTTATCTTTGTACCCACCCATCTTACTGCGCATTCTATTCTTGCACACCTCCTTTTGGAAACTTCATGTAATATTTGTTTTCATTTTTCAAACATGTGTCTAAGTCATAAGCACATGATGTAATACTTCTCCAGCTGAGTACCCCATCTGCAGTTGGGTTAACATAATCCTCTTCTCACGCAGTGGTTCTGTACAACTGGTTTTTTTTTCCAAATCCAGACAAGTGGGTTCTACAAACCTTTCTCTTTCTGAAGGATCCAATAGTGCAATGACTCTATATTCACCTGATTCAAAAGTCATTTTTCTTGTCTTTAGGTTGATTATGGTCTGGTTATAAAATGCCCAATCCATTCTAAGCAATTTTGGTAAGGTGTTGTGCCATATACTATATCTATTACTTCAAAAACTTCCATAGTGCACACTCCATCCAAATCTATCGTCATGCCTTTAAGCCTTCCAATTGGTAATACTCTGTGTTGATTTGCTAATTTCAACTAGACATGTGAATAGCCTAAGGGAGGTTCCCCCATACACTGCCATGTCTTCTTAGATAAGACATTTACTTCAGAGCCTAAGTCTACTATGATATCTCCCATATTGAAGTCCCCAATATTGCCATTTATTCTGAATTCTCTTCTTGTCCTTCTTCTAGCATTTATCTCTTCTAACTTCCCTTCCTCCTATGTGTTACATATTTCTAGCATATTTTGTAAAACCTTAACAAATTATGGGTCATTCAACAACTTAACACAAGATTGTAGATTTTTTTTTACAGTACTTACTTTCTCTAAAGGTTGTCCTTCACTGGTATGGTCCATTGAGTAGGGCATCTCGTACATTGGTGAGTTCTAAGTTTGTTGTGCAGCTGATGTAGATGCAAAATTTTTCTTGAGAAACTCATGTATGGCCTCCTTAAATGTTTCCTTTTCTTTTCGTGCATCAAATTGCTGTTGTGGCTCAAGATTCTTCTTAACCCATTGATGTTGCACTGGATCTTGTTTGACTGCATTAGTTCCTGTCTTGGCTCCTCCTTGAGTGACTATATTGATGTTCCTCCCATCATCCCTAGCTTCTACAGAGATCCACTGGACATTCTGGTTGTTCTGGGTCCTTTTTTCTTGAATCTTTCCCAAGAGTGTTGAATATTCTTTTGTTTCATGATCTGTTGTGCGATAGTACATACATGTTGCTGGTGGAAGTGGGAATTCCCTTGCATAATGTCCTGGTTGTTGGAAATTGTGGCACACTATTGGTCCTCTGCCTCATCCAAATCCTCCTATGCCTCATCCAAATCCTCTTCTGCCTCATCCTCCACCTCTATCTCCACCTCGATCTTCGCATGGTGCATTGTACTAAGGTACCTGGTTATATTGTGTGGGATTATATTGTGGTTGTGCATTATTATACTACGACTGCAAATTGTTGTATTGTTTTTGCACATTATTGTATGCTAGTGATACTTGGTTCAACTGAGGTGCAGCTTGTCCTTTCATCATTTCTTCTTGCACCCTATAAGTATTTGAAGTTATTTCTCTCATCAACTCCATTTTTACACAATCCTTATCATCATGACCCATTGACTTGCAAAAATTGCAATATGAACTTTTGGGTACTGTCTTATATTTCTACATCATTGGAAAATGATATGGATCATGTCCATGTGTCTTACAAATCTTGCACCAAGGTCCTCCTATTGGAAATGGGTTTGGCACCCTTGTTTCCATATACTATGTGAAAGTTGGACATTCATTCTTATGGTGTCCTTCTGTCTTGCATAGGGTACACCAAACACCTTCTCTTTTCTCTTTACCCTTATTCTAGTTTAGTTGGAATGTTAGATTCTTCAAATCCTCCTTCATCTCCTCTATTGTTGGATCTGTCTACTAATATTGGTTCTCTTCCAGTTGTAAGGCTTCCTACGAAGCCTCTACCTGAGTTTGGAACTTGTGTTTTCTTAATGGGTATTTCAAATGTGGTAACAATGAGTTCACAAATACATTTATATGTTTCATGTCAATCATTGCATATTTCAACTTACCTTTTAGGTGCTTAAACCTTTGATCAATATACCAAACAGATGCACCTGGTTTCTTCTTGATTTCAATCATGTAATGGTCTTCTGAGCTGGGATTCTAAAACTCATTTATCATTAGTTTTTTGACATATGCAATAGTCTTTGTTACTCTTGGTGGGTTGTTTACATCTAGTCTCATATACTAGTCTAGTGTGTGATCTCTCAGTGTGATTTCTAACTGCACGATATTTGTATCCTCATCTATGATCTAATTTTATTCCTAAATATTCTCACAGATGAATAAGTGTTTTTCAGGGTCCTCTGATGCCTCTCCCTAAAATTATGGTAACCTGATCGTGGGATCATGTCCTTCCATTTTGAACTATGTTGAACTACTACCTCCATGCAGTGTAGATATTTGATTGTTACTTCCTGAACTGGCTTCTCCAATTGTTTCTCCTTGATTTTATGTGTTTCATGTTGTTAATTTTCCACTAAAATCCGGTTGTCTAAACGTTGATATTCTTTCTAGTGTGTTAGTCACACATGGGATTGTAGGTTCCACACTGATGGTGATCTGGATTGGAGTTTTTCCTTCTGTTCCTGCCTTTGGAACTCCTGTTTTCCTTTCATATGTTGCACAAAATATTTTCTCAATATTATCCATAGCCCATAGATTATCTACCTCTTCTTCATCTCTTTTCATTCCCTCTCTATCAACTATGGCTCTCTTCTTGTTATTCATCTTATATTGGTAGGGTGCTCCATTGCACGTATTTCCATATTTTCCATTATCTGCTTTATCTAGTCTTCCTCCATCATGATTGGATCCATGGACTCCTTCTTCTTTCCCTTATCCATATATTCCTCCATTTCTTAGCATCCTGTTAGTGCTTCCCCCCTTCCTCCATGCACGCAGGGAAGTTTAGTTGTCTGATTCCATAGTCATCACATCGTTGTCATACAATAAAATCATGATTGATGTATATAATGATCTAATGTACCTAGCTCTGGGTCCTTTTAGAAAATCCTTCTCTGTTGTGGTGTGAGACTTCACTGTATCTACTTTAAATTCAGTGATATACCCTACAACAGTATTGTCTAACCAAAAATATATTGCGCGCGTAAATTTGTTATTAACTTGTTGTAACTGTGCGATCTCCATAGGATTCCACTCCAGCTATTTGATTCGATTTTTTGGGTGGTTGTCTTTTAACCTCAATAATCACTCCTACAAAAAATATGGGAAATAATAGAAAAATACCTCATGAAAGTCGTTAAACATGTGTTTGTCGATATATTTGTGCAGTGTTAGCTTAGGGTTTATGTTGTCCTTCTGCGCAAACTCAAGTTCCTTCGTTTTCAACCATCTTTTGATATCTTCCTTTGTTGGATTCCATGGCTTGAGCATTCCCTTCTATACTTTCATCATTTATGTGTTTCTTCCACACATCCTGTTGACTCAATCCCATGCAGTTCTAGCTGGCAACAAAACCATTTTTTGGTTAGATCTCTAACTTGGTTAGTTCTATGATTCATTCATCTTTAGCGTCATGCATGCATATTAATACCTCTAGCTAATCATTCATTCATATGCTAACTATTGACAGAAAGTAAATCATTCAATAAACATCACATAGAACACAAGTTTTATCGTGGTTCACCCCCTCCTAGGCTACATCCACAAAGATTTGGCTTCTCTTCTCTTTTATTTACTCTGCTGGAAAATATGGCGTTGCACACATTACATATTCAATCATACAATCATGATGAGGTTAAGTAACATCTGTGATGTGGACTAGATCACACCAGGATCCTCAGCCTGTGATCTAATCCTCAAACTCTAGCTTTTACAACTCGTCTACCGCCTTATTACAATCGACAATCTCTCAACTCATCAATAACCAAATTGACTCCCCCGTGACCTAGACCTCCTAGGTTCTTATTTATACTATTTTATAGGCTTATTGCCATTACAATCCATGTCAAAAACCCTAACCCTATCATGGTTAGGTTTTCCTACCTTCTCTCCACATGGCTTTTCCTCTTGCATGTTGTTTTTCCTTCTTTTTGTACATGCTTCTTTCTTGCCACTTGTTGCACGTACTCCAAAATTAGGTATTTCCTCAAAATAGGATTGTGCCCAACATAT
>JZKD02S2268947.1:274729-286537 GCA_000966675.3 Picea glauca | reverse complement strand
TATATATATATATATATATATATATATATATATATATATATATATATATATATACACACACACACACACACAGACATACTTCACTTTTCATAAAACATGGATTGAATAAAAATAAAGATGCTTATGAAGTCAAATATGGCAAGGTTGTTGGTAGAAGATAATGATGATTCTTTAGAGGAGGTTATAATGGGTGAAAGGAATTTAGAAACCATATCTTCAAGCCAAAAACGGAAAAAAAAAAATGGCTCAATGGAGACTGATGAATTTTTGAAGTTGATGAAAAGAGTATTACATTATCCTTGTGCACTTGATTGTGTGAGATGTTCTGACCTTTTGTTAGGTTTTGAAAAATACACACCTGTGGATGTTAATGTTGTTGAATAGGAAGATCACTTTTCAAGTTTACATTTTGAAAGTTTTTATCATTCTCATAAGTGTGCAAATCTTCTTTTGAAGAAGGGGCAAAATCATTCTCTCCTAAACTTGCATTCAATGATGCCTTTGGTGGAATATTTATTGAGTCCAAGACTTGATGTAGTATGGGACTTTTATACTAAGGTCTATAAAATTGTAAAAATAATTGGGGAAAAGGATCTAAAAGTATTAAAATAGATTGGGATCAAGTGCAATTGCAAAGATACTCTTGCTAATCTTGCACTTAAACTTGCATTAGTCCCGTTAGTTTCCCTTTTACATGTTAGAAGTTCTATCATAAACGTTTTGTTTAAAGGGTCAAAATTTTATATACAGTCTAGAGAAACAATAGTTTATTATATGTTAGGAAGAGTACTAGCCTCTTGACCTCCTATGAGCTTAGATGAAAAATCTCAAAATCTTATGAAATGTAAAATAATTTATTTAGAGGAAAATCGTGTCAGAAATTATGAAATATAGAAAAATTTGGGTGCTTGGGATGATGATAATCCTGAAATAAAATGAAGGAAATATATTGTTCAGTGGGAAGAAATAAATTCAAAATATTGTACAAATTAAAGTCAAATAGATATCACGCAAAAGAATGGTAGTATAGCAAGGGACTATAGTCTATGATGAGGTATATGGTAAATGCAAGGAAATTTATGATGCATGGAGAAACTGTACACTTCCAAGAAAAATCTTAAATTCTATTCTTTAGATTGTCCAGAGCTGGAATGCTCATTCAAAAAAAAAAAAATCCTCCTTTGATTCGAGTTGTGTTGGAAAATTTCAATGATGTGTTTCTAAATGTTTTATTATCTTCTACTGCTCCAATTAATGACATAGAAATATGGAAATACAACTCTTCACTAGGCTTTGAAACAAGCCAGTCCTCTCAATGTATGTAGTGTAAATTGTTTGGATTTGGAAAGAATTTTAGATGTTGGTGCTATTGTAACATCTAGAAACAATACTGGAGCAACTCATGTTCACATAGTTGCAGGTGATGGCCACCTTGAATCACTCCTATTAATCATAAATAAGCATGGATGAACTATAAACATACTGACTTGAACAAGAGATACACCCATCTACATTATGCCATGAAGAATAACCATCTTGCATGTGAAGCTCTCTTTCTCAGACATGGAACCAACAAAGATATAAAAAGCTTGAGAAATCAAAATCCTATTCATCTTGCATGTTCATCTAAGATCAATTATTTTTTGAATTTGGATGATAAGAATTCATTGATGAAGCATTTGATAATCTTGTAGCTTCTCAAAGTTGTATTCTTCCCACCATTAAGCAATTGTTATCAAGGTCCAAGTTTCATTATGTCCACCATTAAGCAATTTTTATCAAGGTCCAAGTTGCATTCTTTGAACCACTAAGACATCTTGTTTACGAGGAAATTAAGGATGGAAACCAAAACTAAAACATGATTTAGCGATGGGGAGAATAAAGGATTATTTCAATATTTCTACAATAAATTTGTAAACAAAGCCACTTCTACATGTTGAGATTCCCTGTTTGAAACGGTCGGTGGAAATGTGTTTCCCAAATACATCATTGGATAATGGAGAGGACAACACAATTCACTAAAACATTATTATTGTCCAGACATTTCAGCAAACTTATGTTTCAGTTCCAGATTAGGATTACATTTTCAAAGAAGAAAAGTCAGTTCCATATCATATCTGCAACACACTGCTATTTGAGTTTTTTTCTAATAGATTTTTTTATGTTCAATGTAGGATTGCATTTATTGTTGTCTAGAATGTTATTGTTGAATATTTTATTTAGGGTTGTATAGATTTATAAGGTGGAATTGTTATGTATTGTTGCTTAAGTGGAATATTTATTTAAGTAATCATCCATGTATAAGTTCAACTCGGAGTTTCATAATCTAGGGTGTTGCAAACATTCCATCATTTGATTATGTGTTGGATTCTGGTGAAATTTCTGGTGGGTACTCAAGTTGTGCAGATGAGGAGTTGGAATGATAAATTATCACGAGCCATGCTCATGACACTAGACCATGCATAATTCCAACCATTCTAAGGATACCATGAAGGATTTTTCGTCACCATTCTATGATAAGCCAACTTTATCGGGAAAGGTCTGAAACAACATGGATGTAGTTAGACAATGTGCTTAAATATCTATTGATAATTTAAGTTAGGCCATATTTTTTCTAGGCTCTAAGATTTCCTATAAATTAAAGCTCCATAATTTCAAAATTGCAATGCTTGTAAAGGCTAAGACGAACTTTAAAGAGACATATATGTGGTACAGAGTTTATTATTGGCAGGTAGTATTCTTTTGCATTCATTTGGCATTCTCGTGTTTGTTTTTTTGGTCTATGGGGATTAAGATGTAGGGGAATGTTTTTCAAATATTGATTATTTATGGATAACATTGGATTTTGATGTGAACAATTATTGTTACCTCTTACCCTTCAATTCTCACAAGGTATTTTATATGAGACATTTGCTAGAATAGTCTCCAAACGTATCTCACAATCATAGTCTTGGTGACCTTGAATGTTGTACTTGTGGTAGTTTTTATCTTAGCCCTCTTAATGACCATTTTATTTTCTTCTACACATAATTTTATGAACCTCTTAAATTTTTCCAGCTTAATTCCCTTGCAAAGAAGTTTGCTAATTGATCTTTAGTTTTGCAACATAACACTTCAACTTCTTTGTTCTCCACTTGATCTCCTCTAATAAAGTGGTGATGGATCTTAATATTCTTCTAGTATTAAACAATATATTTTTTTCTAGTTGAATAACACTTTGATTCTCACAAAAGAGGGGTGTGGCATGAGTTTGTTGAAGAATTATTCTATTTCTTTTACTTTATGCTGCTTTCTTTATTTAGGAGTTGGTTTTTTCCTCCCACTTCATATCGATACATATTTACTTAGAAATGGCATTGACCTACTTTTTTGGCCATTTGTTGGACATTAATAAAATTATCTTATCTTATCTTTTCTCCTAAGCCTCATCAATTCATAATTAGCTCGAACAATTTCTTTGTACTCTGCTTATATGGAGGATCTTGCGATAGT
Organism: Picea glauca; assembly: GCA_000966675.3. Lineage (NCBI taxonomy): Eukaryota > Viridiplantae > Streptophyta > Pinopsida > Pinales > Pinaceae > Picea > Picea glauca. The sequence continues at coordinate 283,045 of JZKD02S2268947.1, read as the reverse complement.
TCGTTCTTCTTACGAACTCACAAATTATTCCTAGACCATGTTGAATAACCTATGGTACATTTTCTTTCATCTATGCAACTTGCTTTATAATGCGACTAAATACATGAGTAAAAATGATAAAAAATAATAATGACTAAATAAACTAATAAATATGCTACAAGATGAAAATAATTAATGACTAATTAAACTAGTAAATGTACTACAAAAGGGTGACAATTAGTGACCAAATGAATGAGTAAATGTACTACCAAATGGTGACAATTAATGACTAAATAAATAAGTAATGTACTGCCAAATGGGGACAATTAATGACCATATAAATGAGTAAATTTATTACCAAATGATGAATCAAGCCAACAAATTAATGACTAAGTGAGATATGACTAAAAGTTATTCAAGGGAAAAGAGACTGCAAACTTTCTACCAATAGTCGTCAACTCAAAAATAGTCATTTATATCTAAATTTTAGTAACAAATTACCCATGTTGTACTAGTGAACATGAGGAATGTAAAGAGGTGTTTCAATAGCTACATGGCCAAATTCATGTAGAAGAAGATGATGGTAATGTTGACTATGATCTCCAAAATGGGTTACTCTACAATCTAGACAATCTTTGCATTCCTAAATATGAAATATTGTATCTTATTAGAGAGGCTCACACCTCCAAGGTTGTAGGACATTGTGGTGTTGGGAAGACAATTTCGAAGTTGCAAAGATATGCGTATTCGACTAGAATGAAAGAATATGTAGCTCGGTATATTAAAGGGTGCATACTTTTTTGTGCCAACAAGACCAATAATATAAAGGAAGGTTTATACCATCCCTTATCTATACCCACTCAACTCTGGGAAATAATTTCCATGGATTTTGTACCAGGAAGGAAAATGACTAGATATGTTTGCGATAATTTATAGATTCAATAATATGTGCATTATTATTCCTCGTAAAAAGATAATCAAAGGAAAAGAAGTAGGAAACATGTTCTTTGAACATGCCTGAGTGCACTTTGGGATACCAAGGAGCATAATCTCAAATAAGGATTCCATATTTCTCAATTCCTTTTGGACTACACTTTGGGAAAACATGGACACCAAGTTGAAGAGATCCAGAATGTTTCATCCACAGATAGATGGGAAGGAAAAATAAATCAACATGACATTGGTTCATGTTTTGAGGGATTACAATTAGAAGCATCCAAATTTCTGGAAGGAAAACATGATCTTTATTCGACACTCTTATAATAGAGTGGCCCATACTTCTACCTATAAGTCTCCTTTTGAAACTTGTTTTAGGTATTTTTCACCTTCTCCCTTGGATGTTGTATATGGAAAATAAGGAGGAGCAAGTGAACATATCATAGGATAATAATTGAAAGTGGAGAAATTTTCCAAAAGTATTATACAGGTCCATTTGCAAGTACATGAGACATTGAAGAAGTCGTGCAGGAAAAGTACAAGGCCCGACATGATCAACACATAATTGAGAAAACATTCAAGGTAGGAAACAAATATTGGTTTCATATGAACAATGAAAGGTTGTAGGGTCTTGGTATGAAGATCAAGGATATGTGATATGGCCACTTTGATGTATTGGATAAAGTGAGTGATAATTCCTATAATCTCAATCTACCCCCTTATATGCACATTTACATAGTAGTGAATGTGGAAAATATGAAACACTATGAGCCTTCAATGTTGGATCGGGAAATGGAGGAGCAGGTCCTACCTATCATAGAGTACTTAGCACCAAATTCTCAGGGAGATTTGGTAGAAGATATAGTTTGTAGAAGAATCCCAAAACTACTAGAAAAGGGTAACATGACCTATAGAAAATAGGGTTGACAGGACAACTTCCAGGCAAGGGAAAATGATATTCCAAGGAGAAGGTAGAGGAAAAATTTCCTCACCTCATACAGTAATATAATTTTGGGACCAAAATCCTCCCTAAATGGGGAGGTATGATCCAAAATTGATCTTTATATATTTTTTCATCTATCTTGGTACTTTCTGGGTGGAAACAATTGAGGAATTGGCTTGCAGGTGTTGATGTTTGGACAACATTGGGAATACATTCTCCTAGATTAATAATTAATAATATAATCATTGATTATTAAATAATATAATAAGCAATAATAATAATAATAATAATAATAGTTATTGATTATCCAAGGGATGCATCCTTTCATGGATGGTCACCATATATGGTCACCACTATTGATCATATCTCATTTAATGGTCAGTGTAATAATATATTGATCATATCTCATTTAATATGAATAAAAAAAACATGGTATCAAAGTTGGAATGGGCTTGAATCCCTCAAGGGAGGGTTCGGGTAAATGAAAGGGAAATGGAAGCATTGCGCATTACAACTAGACTGGGTTTGATCTTCTTTGAGCACTGAGCATTAAAACAACAAGTTATAGCCAAATATCAAGTTTTTATTGGAAATTATTTATTGATTGAAACATTAAATACCAAGAGCATGTCAAGGATTTGTCACATCTTGCTCATGATATTCATTGGACAATCATTATTGACAATAATCCTTTCAACTTTTTGTTGCAAACTTTAAATGATATACCTTGTGTTTCTTTTACTGGAGCACACTCAGATGGCAATCATCTTTTACAGGTACTCTTACCTCTGTTGAAGCATCTTGCCACTTAGGAGGATGTGTGTCCTGTGTTGTATGAAATATTTCACATGCCTGCATGGTTTCAAAATCATGGCATTTCAGCATCTGAGTGGCCCTTGTGACTTGGTTTTGATTTTGGATTCTCTTTGTCATTTTGGGTTAGAGTAAAGGTGTATTTATATAGTGATTCAAGCGTATTATGTATGTAAAGTTTGAAAATGGATTTTGGGTATCTCAGTATCGTTTCTTTCACCTTCTCGAAATTTGCAAGTATGAAAATTGTTTATGGGCATTGATTCTTTCACCCGCTGGAATCTACTTGGCTACACATGTGGCAAAGAGTATACGATGATTTTTTATCTAGAAGCACATCTTGGAATATGTATGAGATCTCTATTCGAAACAAAGAGATGTGTTTGATAGATTTTGAATTTCAAGGACTTGAGGACTGTGAATGTATTAATATCTTTTGAAATAAAGACAATCTGGGTCTTTAAAAGAAGATTCAGCTACAAGCTTAAGTGGGTGAATGTTATTACTTTCATATCTATAATCCTAAATGAAGTGGGTCAGAGCTCAATGTTGCTTACTATTTTTTTTATCTGAATGTCCAGTCTATTGCAACTTTTGATCAAAGCAATTCTCAAACATAGTTTTTCTTATTACAAGGTCAACTCCCATTCTCATGGATGCTAGAGATGGACATGAGAAGCAGTGGAAAACCCTTTGTAGTCAATATCACATGAATCTTGTTTCAATGTATTGATGTGATGGTTACCATGATGTTGTGTGTCGTCGGATAGTAGCAATGTTCTATTGGTAGTGGTTGTGTACCACTAGTGGTGATTGTTTATCACCAAGAAATAGTTATGTACTACTATGGCTTGGTCCAGTCATGTTCTATTAGATGGAATTATAGTACTTGTGTGCTACAATCAATTTCCATGGAGACTACCAGATCACTTGGAAGTAGTTTTGTGCTACTATTTGATCCAGGAGACTGTGACAGATGATTTAAGCTACGAATGGTATGGTAGTAGCTATATGCTACTAGTTGATTGTAGAGTATTCAGTGGACTACTAGATGAAAAAAACATGGAAAAACACCTTCCTAGTTGAGAGTGAGTGTTGATGTTTGAGGCAACATCATGAGACATTCTCCCCAGAGGGTCCTATGTGGACTAGTAGGAGGGAATGTGGACTTCATATCGATGTGCATCAAATGGTCAGATGAAGGAACCAAGACATTGGTTTCATGAGGAAACCTCGATATGTCTTGGGGAACATTGTCTCCACGAGGGAACCTCAATGTGTCCTAGAGAAGAAATTGGTTCCATGAGGGAACCTCGATATGTCTTAGACATGTGTTCCATGAGGGAACCACAAAATGTCTAATATGGACACGGTTCATGAGTGAAGCCTGAGGTTGGACACTTCATGATATTTGGGTGTCTAATATACATTCATGTACCCAAGGAGAAAAGGACCAAGCTAGACCCTTCAGACAAATAGGGTACATTTGTGGGGTATAGTGAGACTTCAAAGGCATACTAGATCTACATCCCTGGTCAAAGACATATTGAGGTGAGCAGAGATGTTACCTTTGAAGAGGAGGAAGGCTTTAGGAGATCTAGAGGATCTCACATGGAGATTGATAGTAAGAAACATGAAGAGATGGTTCCTTCTCCCCCTCACCCTCCAACAGTTCATGGGGAGATAGTTGAGCCTATTGATGCAATTGATCCCATCATTCTTGTAGCTCTAGTTGATGTTCCAAAAAATATTGCAGTAGGTCAAAAGACACCTACATGGGTTCGTCAGATTCTGCAAGAGGAAGGACATGCAACTCCTCATGGTACCTTCTGAGAGAGAAAGAGACCTCGGAGATATTCATGTTATGCCACATCTATGAGCCACATCATTGATTATGAGACTTCCTATTATGAAGAGGCATCTAGTTAGTCGGTATGGAGAGATGCCATGATGGAGGAGTATTGGTCCATAATGAAGAATGATGTGTGGGATATTGTTCTTAAACCTGAGGGGAAGTCTGTACTGACTTCCAAGTGGATCTATAAGATCACAACTGATAGAAGAATCAATAAGAAAAAAATGAGAATTGTTGCTAGAGGATTCTCTCAGGTGGAGGGAATAGATTGTGAGGAGACATTGTCTCCTATTGTTCGATACACTTCTATTAGGAAAATTATTTCCCTTGCAACATCCATGGGTTGGAGACTACATCAGATGGATGTGAAGACAACCTTTCTCAATGGAGATATTGAGGAAGAAGTATACATTGAGCAACCAAATGGTTTCATGATACATGAGAAGGAGTCTCATGTGTGCAGGTTGAAGAAGGCCATGTATGGACTCATGCAGGAACCTCAAGCTTGATATTTGAGGATTGATGGACACCTGATGAGTTTGGACTTCAACAAAATTGTTGTTGATCCCAACCTATACTACAAGACTATTAATGGCGAGTCCCTGATTTTGGTCCTCTACGTTGATGATTTATTCCTCACCGGTTGTAATGTCCCCTTTTTGAAAAAATTAAATATTTAATTAATTATTTCATTATGTTTCCTAAATTTAAATTTGGCAACTAATATTTAATTAATTATTATTTAATTTTAAGTGACTTAATCAAAATAACCTCATAAAGTCACTTTATTAAATAAACTGCTCTTCTAGAAGCTTTGAGAAGGTTGGGTTAGATCTCTCTAGAAAGATTCATAGAGCCTTAAAAATGAGAGGAGAGCAAGTCATTTGGGTAGATTGGATTTTGGATCATTTTCTTGTGGAGTGCTCGGTGAGCCAAGGTTTTTGTTAGGGTTTTGGCAAAACCCTTTCATTAGAGTTTGGCTTCGGTGGTGAGACTATCCACCCTAGTTAAACAAAGAGGGAAATCCATCCAAGGTTTCCATTAGAGCTTCAATCCAGTTTCATCTTGTTGTTTTATTTGCAGAGATCATGCACTGTTCCATTTTATGTTTGTTATTATTGATGTATTCCAGCTGCCATAACAATCATTTATGCTTATAAAGTTGTATTCAGTGATCCCATATAATAATAAAATTCCCTTGTTATCTCTTCCATTTATGTGTGCTTTGGTGTGTATATGATATGTTTGAAGAAATTACAAGGTTTTGTAGCAAAGTTAATTCCCTAATTTTATTTACAAATTAAAACCCTAGTTTTCTTATAGGCGAGATCTTACATCGATACAGAGAACATTATTGCTTGCAAGTATGTGTTGGCCTCTGATTTTGAGATGAAGGACCTTGCTATGATGCACTACTTCTTTGGACTAGAGGTGTGGCAGAGAACTGATGATATCTTTATGAGTCAAGGGAAGTACATAGTTGAGATATTGAAAAAAAACAACAGCAGGGCCCATTTTACTAGTAGGTCCCAGTTTGGAGATTTGGTGTTTGAATCCTTCCAAGTCTAGTTTGAGGCATCAAATGGAGATTTTTTGGGTCAATTCCTTTTTAGCGGGGCTACTATCCCTTCAACATTGTTCTACACACAGAGATATTTACAATGGTCTGAAAATCACCTCAATCAGAGTTTATATGCAAAATTATGCCTCTTGCAAGTTGACCTACTCTATTGACCACCATAGTACCAAGTGGATGCCACGTCATCCCCCACTACTCACACATGTGGGGATAGTCATGTGTGGGATTTCAAGAATATTCTAGAGGGTCCAAAACCCTAATATAAATTAAGGTTTAAGGCATACAAAAAACCTCACCCTAAACCTAGATGGCATTGGGCTATGTTAAATATTGGGCCGCTAAGAAGAGAAGGGATTCCATTCTTTTAGCATTGTACTTGTTCAATATTTTAGTAGAGGATCTAGGAGTGGAATTGAAATCATAACAAAGGGTGTAGAAGATTATGAAGGAACCATTTAGCCACAATGTCAAAGGAAACTCTGTAAATAATCCCCCTTTCTTTGTACTTGCATTTCATAATAGAAGAAAAGAGAGTAGAGCATAGACCTCACCTTGTAGCTAGATTATCTAATTATTGTTTAAAAATTATATAAAAAACAAACAATAAAAAAACACAAAAATTTAAATAAACAAAAAATATGATAAAAAGTATCTAATGCAAAACTAATGTTTTGGAGGAGACCAAAAAGATTCTAAATGATCTATATGTTATAAATATTCACGTAATATGTTATAACATATTACATGTAATATGTTATAACATATTACATGTAATATGATATAACATATTACATGTAATATGTTATAACATATTACATGTAATATGATATAACATATTCATGTAATATGATATAACATATTACATGTATCCGGTTTCATATTCTGATCCTGATCTGAAGCACGTAGTTCCAATTCCAGTCCCAGATCGATATTTAGGTGAAAGCACTGGAAAAGTCAAAGCAGGCTTGGCAGGAATAAATAGATAGTACCTACCTTCGGAGAGCCTTGCAGAGAGCAAGAATGTCTCTGCGCGCAGGAGATCAGTTGGAGACTCAGATCGAGATCGCGAAAGCCCACAGATTCTATTGCAGATTTAGTAGCCACGGAAGCAAAGACATCGATCCCAGTCATTGTTGATCCAATTGATCCAGAAGTATCAGCAGATCGAGTTGTTTCACCAGCAAAGGCAATTTACCGAGTGATAGATTCTTCAGTCCCCAATCCAATTGTTACATGTAATATGTTATAACATATTACATGTAATATGTTATAACATATTACATGTAATATGTTATATAAATATTACAACCACATGTAATATAACACATCATATTATAACAACAACCACAAGTCAGTATTATAACATATTACATGTAATATGATATAACATATATCATATTACATGTAATATGTTATAACATATTACATGTAATATGTTATATCATATTACATGTAATATGTTATATAAATATTACAACCACATGTAATATAACATATCATATTATAACAACAACCATGTGGTTATATTATATGTTATAACATGTTGTTATATTATATGTTATAAATATTACATGTAATATGTTATAACATATTACATATAATATGTTATAACATATTACATGTAATATGTTATAACATATTATATAACATATTACATGTAATATGTTATAACATATTATATGTTATAACATATTACATGTAATATAACATATCATATAATATAACAACATGTTATAACATATAATACAACCACATGTAATATAACATATAATATATTATATGCTATAACATGTTGTAACATATTACATGTAATATGTTACAACATATTACATGTAATATGTTACAACATGTAATATGTTATATAAATATTACATGTAATATGTTATATAAATATTACATGTAATATGTTGTAACATAATAAATGTAATATGTTGTAACATATTACATGTAATATGTTGTAACATATTACATGTAATATGTTATAACATGTAATATGTTATAACATGTAATATGTAATAACATGTAATATGATATTACATGTAATATGATATTACATGTAATATGATATTACATGTAATATCATAACATATTACATGTAATATCATAACATATTACATGTAATAACATATTACATGTAATATCATAACATATTACATGTAATATGTTATAACATATTACATATTACATGTAATATGTTATTACATGTAATAT
>JZKD02S2268947.1:168465-245460 GCA_000966675.3 Picea glauca | reverse complement strand
CTTTTAACCATCTTAACCCACTTTCCTTATTTTAGGGTTAACCCACTTCTAACCACTTGTCCACTTAGTAATTTCTCCATTAACTTTATTATTTAAATAATTTCTTTTGTATCCATTTTGACTTATAGTACACTTATCACTTCACTTTATTATTTACCTTCTAAAATCTCTTAAACCACTTTTCTTATTTTAGGGAGTTCTCCATTAACTTTATTATTTAAATAAATTATTTTGCTTCCTCTTTGACTTATAGTACACTCATCACTTCACTTTATTATTTAAATAATTTCTTCTTTGCAAACACTTTGACTACTTTGACCTTTTAGGGATTCTAGATGACTCATGAGGGTTCTCCAACTTCACATGGACATAAATCTCTAACCATGAGGAGTTATGTGATGTTCCACATGCCACTGAAAGTCACATGACATGTACTATCCATATAGAATAGTTTTACCTACAAATATATAAAAAATATTACCATTATCCATCAAACAAACTTGGGTCCATTTCTCAAACCTTTGTGCTACCGTAATTCACTATCGAACTTTCTTCAAGGGTTGACATCAATGACAACCAACCCAATTAATCAACAATCCCCCCCTTTGGCATTGATGGAAACACTTTGATGCAATACTAAATTCATGTCATGCAATACAGAATTCATATCACTCATTCTCTTCCTATGACCTTCGCTCCCCCTGAGACCATGCCTCGGTGCTCTACATCTAATAAATCTCTCCCCCTTTATCATCAATGGCAAAGGTATCTTTCCATTTGAAGTTTCTCCCCCTAACTGAACTGTCCTTGTGGATGCTCCCCCTGACTGAACTCTTTCTGAAACTAGTCTCCCAACCTGAATTTTCCTCTTTATGGTGCTTCCTCGTGTAAATCTAAGATAGATAAGATAAACATTCAAAAGAATTCATTTTGGAGAATAAATTACTCTGAGTCTCTGGAGAAGATACTCAAAGGATTCTCTTGGAAGAGGTTTTGTAAAGATATCTACCACTTGTTTTTTTGTGACCACATATTCAACTCTGATGTTCTTCTCTACAACCTATTCCCGTACAAAGTGATACTTGATTGGAATGTGCTTCATCTTGGAGTGTATCACCAGGTTCTTTGAGATACTAATGACGCTTGTATTATCACAATAGATTGGAATGGGCTCATCATATTCAACCTGTATATATCTCAGAGTTTGTTTCATCCATAGAACTTGTGTACAACATGATGTTGTTGCAATATACTATGCCTCAACTGTAGATAAGGATATTGATGATTGTTTCTTTCTTAACCATGATACTAAACACTCACACAAGTAGAACATTGCTCCATTGGTGCTTCTTCGGTCATCAATGCAACCTGCCCAATCTACATCTGTGTAGGCAATAAGTGATATATATTTTCGTTTTGGATACCATAATCCAAACTCCTCTTTTCCTTCGAGATATCTGAAAATCCTCTTCACTGCTAATACATGTGATTCCTTTGGTGTTGCTTGAAATCGTGCCACCTGTCCAACTTCCTGCATTACATCTTGTCTGGATGTTGTCACATATATTAAGCTACCAATGATTGACCTGTATTGTCTTTGGTCTGTAGACTTTGAATCATCATCTTTGCTCAAATTGCAACTGGTTTGCATAGGAGTGGTAACTGGTTTGCAATCTTCCATTCCAAACCTCTTTAGCATTTCTCTGATATACATAGTTTGAGAAATCAAAATTCCTTGGTTTCTTTGATGTATCTGAAGACCCAGAAAGAAGGATAGTTTTCCAAGTAATGGAATTTCAAATTCATTCTGCATATCCTTTGCAAATTTTTGGCTTAACCTGTCATCAATACTTCCAAAAATAATATCATCAACATAAATTTCAATTAATAATATACTATCTTGAGTTACCTTGATGTAGAGGCTGTTGTCTACACTTCCTTTTCTGAACTCTGCATGTTGTATATATTTATCTAGTATACATTCCCATGCTCTAGGAGCCCGTTTTAGACCATACAAGGCCTTCTTCAATTTACACACATAATCTATGTTCTCTAACAATTGAAATCCTTCTGGTTGTTCAATGTAGACTTGTTCTTCAAGTTCCCCATTCAGAAAAGTTGATTTCACGTCCATTTGATACACTTTAATATTCTTGGAGCATGCATAAGCTAGTATTAGTCAGATTTCTTCCATTTTGGCAACTAGAGAAATGTCTCTTCAAAGTTGATTCCTTCAACCTGTGTGTATCCTTTACATACCAATCTAGATTTTTTCCTTGTAACGTGTCCAACTTCATTCAATTTATTTCTGAATACCCACTTTGTGCGAATCACATTCTTATTCTTTAGTCTTGGAACCAATTCCCAAGTGTCATTTTTCTCTATTTGATCAAATTCTTCATCCATGGCCTTATTCCAAAATTCATCCTTGCTGGCCTCTTCAAAAAATTTTGGTTCAATCGTAGATGAGATTTCTAGGTGTGTTTGTTCTGGTGAACGGATTCTTCTTCTAGTCGAAACTCCTGCATCTTAGTTTTCGATAATCTGATCTGAAGGATTATTCTTTTGTACTCGTTTTCTAGGTGTCTTTGGAGGCACTTGTTGAACTTTCTCTTCTACTTCTGTCTGATCCTCTTCATCTTCCCCTTCTACTTCTTCTTCATCTTCTGCTTCTTCTTCATAAAGTTGTTCCATTGATTCATTTTCTTCTTCCTTTAATCATTGTCTACTTGTTTCATCAATTGTTATATTGATACTTTCCATAACTTTGTTCAACCTCAGATTGTAACACTTGTATTCTTTCCTTGTACTTGAGTAACCAAGAAGTACTCCTTTGTCCACACAAGATTCAAACTTTCTCATTCTGCCATCTTCTCTTTTGATATAACATTTTCTTCCAAATACTCTGAAGTGTTTCACATTTGTTGGTCTTCCATTCCATAGCTTGTAGGGAGTTTTGTCATTATTGTTTCTGATCATTACTCTATTTTTAATGTGAATTGTTGTATGCATTGCATGTGTTCAAAAAATATATGTAAATTTTGTATCGATTAGCATTGTTGGATCCATTTCCAATGTAATTTTCATCCTTTATGATAATGTTCCTTTGTCTCTGAACCACTCTTTGAATCAATATATGAATCCATGCTCTCGTCCACTGTCATATATCTGTCTAAACCTGCTAAGTGTTCTTATGAATCCATGTTTATCCATACTTTCCAAGACTCTACTGCACACTATCCATAATGTTGACCCATTTATCATTGTACTATCATGAAGTATTCACTACTACAACTGATTATACTTCTGCTAACTGATTTCTATAGATATGTCTATTCAAACTCTAAAAGTTGCTCGAAATATGGTTCTTTGGTCTGTCACAACTATCACATAGACTCCCCCTGTCTAATATTCATGTTACCCAGGAGTCTCTAAGCCAGATGGCTCAGAACAATTCTTGCTCTAATGTGTATTCATCATCATCTTCATTGGTAGATTCATCATCTCTCCGAGATTTGACTTCTTTCTTTTTGTCTGTGGATTCATCTTTCACTACAATGCCTAAAAGTACAATATCTTGAGTCTATTCCATATTTACATGTCCTTCTTTTCTTACAGTTTTTTTCCAAACCTTTCTGTATCTGACATCTTTCTTTTTCTCTGTAGAATTTTCTTCATCTCGTTTTATTTCCAATCTTGTGATATCTAGGACCTAGTCTTTGTTCACAAGTTATTCGTGTTTTCTTATCCATAATTTCTTATATATGATATCGGTGTTCTCTTTCATGGAAGTATTGATCATGCTTCTACAATCATTAGCTATGTGTCCATAGTTATGACATTTGTAACATTCAATGTTACGTGGGGACACATATGCACTTCTTGCTTGAAAATTTCTTTTATAATCCCTGCAATCTGCAACCTTATGTCCAAAATTAGTACAATAAAAACAATGACCATAAAAGAAATTTGCATACCTGGGAGTGAATGATCTTTTTTATGGCATAGTTCTTCTGAATTTATGCCTTAACTAATCATGATCATGATTGAAGCTTATTTGTGGCTTGAACACGAATGGTCTTTTTGAAGATGTATCTTCAATAGTTTTCTTAGATTCTAGTTGACCATGATTCCTTCCTTTGAGTACTTCTTCATAACTCTTTCTATTTTCTTCATTCTTATTTTCTAGTAACCTTGAGTGCTTCTTTTCATTCTCTATATCTGATGTGGATGTTTCTATCTCTTCAACATTCTTGTTAAGCTTGACGATTTTACTTCTCAATGTGACAACTTTTTCTTCAAGCTTCTCAACCTCTTCTTCTTTCTTCATTATCTGAGACTTCATAACTTCTTCTGTTCTTTTCGCTTCTTCAAGCTGAATTTTTAATGTGATTATTTATTCTTCAAGTCTTTTCTCTTCTTGACCAAAATCTACCTCAAGATGGTTTAGATCGTTAGTTCTTTCCTTAATATGATCTGTCAATATCTTCTCTCTTATTTCTGCTTCTTCCTTATGTGCTTCTATGTTGGCTTCCAATACTGCTTTTGATATTCAATATTTTCTTCGATCTTTTTGGCTTCTCCTAATTGAGTTCTTAATTTCTTGATGACCTGTTGAGATTCTTAAAAAAATTGAACACTTTCCTTTTGTTTCATCAATTCTTTCTTGAGTGACTTGTTTTCTTTTCTCAGTTCATCTAAAACACTAATCAATTCTTTGGTGATTATGTACTCTTCATCTTCTGAATCTGTTTAACATGGTGAACATAATTCTTCTTGATCTATATCTACATCTTCTTTGGAATTTTATGAATCTATGATGGGTGAAGAATATATGTCATGTAAGTTATCCCAAATTTCTTTGGCTGATGAACATTTACCAACCTTTTCTCTTACCATATTAGGTAATCCTTCCAAGATGAAATCCATTTCTATTTTGTTATTCTTCTTCAATAAATTCTTGGTTGCAGTATTTTCCCTTTTTGAACTATCATATCCTGTAATGACTGATAGACAGATACAATACCCTTGTTCCTGTAAAAATAATTTCGTCCTTCCACTCCATATCTCATAATTTAAACCATTATGACCATTAAACAATGGTACTCCATTCTCAGAATAATCCATGATCTCCTTCCAGTGGTTAAACTGTTTCATGAAGGAACTTTCTCTGATTCCAATTGTTGGATTACTGAGAGGGGGAGTGAATCATTAATAGAGCAATTTAATCCTTTTTCACTGTAAAATGCAAGTGCTATGTCAATGTAGCATTATCATCCAATAGTTGCATAGTAAATAAACAATTAAAAAATGAGCAATCACACACATACACAATACACCAGTGTTTTACGTTGAAACCCAAAGTGGGAGAAAACCACATAATGTTTTTTCTTATATTTCTCTAAGAATTACATTCATTGGAATCACCAACTTCTTTTGTTTTCCAGCTGCAACTAGAAGGAGGCTCCAACCCCTAGTTTCTCAAGCTACAACATAAGGGAATATCCAACTCCCCAATTCTCTGGCTATAACCAGAATGAGGCTGCAACCCCCTATGTTCTTTGGCTACAACCGGAAGGTGGCTACAACCACCTGTCATTGCCCCGTCTAACCACCCTGAAATATAAATGCAAAATATAGACAACCTGGCACTATCACTGAATCAACCACTGACACTGTCAACCTGTACCAATAACCTGTAAAAACCTGTACCAATCAACCTGCACCAAAAAACCTATACCAATAATCTCTAACAACATGTACCAATCAACCTGCACCAAACAACCTATACCAATAACCTGTGCCAACATGTACCTTACATCAATCTCTACCTCAACTTGTACCATAAGCAAGTGCATCAACCATGCACCAAATATGTACCAATCATGCATCAAATACACATCAACTATGACTCATCAAGATGTACCAACTTCATCAAGTATACACATCATGTATGTGCCAACTCATCAACTACTTGTCTCAACCATGTACCTCAACCATACACCAAGTACATATACCAATAACCATCAAAAGTTCTCTAGCAATATATCACACTATCCATAAACAAATACCATAAAACCTTACATCAAACCATGTGCCCCGACCTCACTGTTATGTATCCTCAAGCTAAACCAACAACTTCAACAACACATCTCAACCAAAATACCAATACCGATATGTCAAATACCAACAACAAAATACCAATTGTATCCCTCAGCAAATCTGATATATGCAGCAATACTGAACATCCAATACCATGTCAAGAGATAAACCCTAGCTCAAAAAACATACCTCAAACAAGATGTGCCATATCTCTCATAAATAGAACCCAGCACTTTCTCTGCCGCACTTTTTCTGTCACGATTTTTCTGCCGCATTTTTTTTGCCGCACTTTTCCTGCCGCACTTTTTGTGCTACAATTTTTCTCTATCAATAATACATTCCCAAATAACCTTTCACAAAAATAGATATTCAATGATATTCAAGTGTTTTTTGAATGAGAGAGCCTTGCCTCTTATTTATACTTTCATGTAACTTCCTCAAGGGGTTACCTTTTAACCATCTTAACCCACTTTCCTTATTTTAGAGTTAACCCACTTCTAACCACTTGTCCACTTAGTAATTTCTCCATTAACTTTATTATTTAAATAATTTCTTTTTTATCCACTTTGACTTATAGTACACTTATCACTTCACTTTATTATTTACCTTCTAAAATCTCTTAAACCACTTTCCTTATTTTAGGGAGTTCTCCATTAAATTTATTATTTAAATAATTTATTTTGCATCCTCTTTGACTTATAGTAGACTCATCACTTCACTTTATTATTTAAATAATTTATTCTTTGCAAACACTTTGACTACTTTGACCCTTTAGGGATTCTAGATGACTCGTGAGGGTTCTCCAACTTCACATGGCCATAACTCTCTAAATGTGAGGAGTTATGTGACATTTCACATACCACCGGAAATGGCATGACATGTACTATCCATATAGAATAGTTTTACCTAAAAATATATCAAAACGCATACCATTATCCATCAAACAAACTTGGGTCCATTGCCCAAACCTTTGTGCCCCAGGAATTCACTACCAGACTTTCTTCAAGGGTTGAAATCAATGACAACCAACCCAATTAATCAACAATATCCCCCTTTGGCATTGATGACAACACTCTGATGCAATACTAAAGTCATGTCATGCAATACTGAAGTCATATCATGCAATACTCTGTGCTCTGGATCTAATAAATCTCTCCCCCTTTGTCATCAATGGAAAAGGTATCTTTCCATATGGGGCTTCTCCCCATAACTGAAATTTCCATGGGGATACTCCCCCTGACTGAACTCTTCCTGAAACTGGTCTCCCAACCTAAACTGTCCTCTTTATCATTCTTCCTCATGTAAATCTAAGACATATAAGATAATCATTCAAAAACATTCATTTTGGAGTATAAATTACTCTGAGTCTCTAGAGAAGATACTCAAAGGGTTCTCTTGGAAGCGGTTTTGTAAAGATATCTGCCACTTGTTCTTTTGTGCCCACATATTCAACTCTGTTGTTCTTCTCTGCAACATGTTCTCATAGAAAGTGATACTTTATTGAAATGTGCTTCGTCTTGGAGTGCATCACCGGGTTCTTTGAGATACTGATGGAGCTTGTGTTATCACAATAGATTGGAATTTTCTCATCATACTCAACCTGTATATCTTCCATATTGTTTTTCATCCATTGAACCTGTGTACAACATGATGTTGTTTCAATAAACTCTGCCTTGGCTGTAGATAAGGATACTGATGATTTTTTATTGCTTAACCATGATACTAAACACTCACACAAGTAGAACGTTGCTCCATTGGTGCTTCTTCAGTCATCAATGTAACCTGCTCAATCTACATCTGTGTAGGCAATAAGTTATAGATACTTTCCTTTTGGATACCATAATCCAAACTCTTATATTCCTTTGAGATATCTGGAAATTATCTTCACTGCTAATACATGTGATTCCTTTTGTGCTGCTTGAAATTGTGCCACCTGTCCAACTACCTGCATTCAATATGGTCTGGATGTTGTCACATATATTAATCTGTTAATCATTGACTTGTATTTCCTCTGGTCTATATAATTTGAATCATCATCTTTGCTCAACCTGCAACTAGTTTGCATAGGAGTACTAAATGGTTTGCAATCTTCTATTTTGAACCTCTTTAGCATTTCTCTGATATACTTAGTTTGAGAAATAAAAATTCTTTGGTTTCTTTGATGTATCTGAAGACCTAGAAAGAAGGATAGTTCTCCAAGTAATGACATTTCAAATTCATTCTTCATATACTTTGCAAATTTCTGGCTTAACCTGTCATCAGTACTTCCAAAAATAATATCATCAACATAAACTTCAATTAATAAAATACTATCTTGGGTTACCTTGATTTAGAGGTTTTTGTCTACACTTCATTTTCTAAACCCTGCTTGTTGTAGATATTTATCCAGTCTATAGTCCCATTCTTTAGGAGTCTGTTTTAGACCATACGGGGTATTCTTCAATTTACACACATAATATGTGTTCTCGAAAAATTGAAATCCTTCTAGTTGTTCAATGTAGACTTCTTATTCAAGTTCCGCATTCATAAAATATGATTTCACATCCATATAATACACTTTAATATTCTTAGAGCATGCATAAGCTAGGAGCAATCAAATTGCTTCCATTCTGGAAAATGGAGCAAATGTCCTTTAAATTCGATTCCTTCAACCTATGCGTATCCTTTACATACCAATCTAGCTTTGTTCCTTGTAACTTGTCCATATTCATTCAATTTATTTATGAATACCCACTTTGTGCCAGTCACATTCGTATTATTTGGTCTTGGAACCAATTCCCAAGTGTCGTTCATCTCTATTTGATCCAATTCTTCATCCATGGCCTTATTCCAAAATTCATCATTTCTAGCCTATTCAAAACGTTTTGGTTCAATCGTATATGAGAGTGCTAGGTGTGCTTGTTCTAGTGAACAAGTTCTTTTTCTAGTCTCAACTCTTGCATCTTTGTTTTCGATAATCTGATATGAAGGATGATTCTTTTGTACCCATTTTCTAGGTGTCTTTGGAGGCACTTGTTGAACTTTCTCTTATACTTCTATTTGATCCTCTTCATCTTCCCCTTCTACTTCTTCTTCATCATCTTATTCTTCTTCATAAAGTTGTTCCATTGATTCATTTTATTCTTCCTTTAATTCTTGTCCACCTGTTTCATCAATTGTTACATTGATGCTTTCCATAACTTTGTTCAACCTCATATTGTAACACTTGTAAGCTTTCCTTGTACTTGACTAACCAACAAGTACTCCTTTTTCCACATGATAGTCAAACTTTCTCATTCTTCCATCTTATCTTTTGATGTATCATTTGCTTCCAAATACTTTGAAGTGTTTCACATTTGTTGGTTTTCATTTCCATAGATTGTAGGGGGTTTTTGCATGGTTGTTTCTGAGAATTACTCTATTTTGAATGTGAACTGTTGTATGCACTACATGTGTCCAAAAAATATATGTCAATTTTGAATCCATTAGCATTGTTCGAGCCATTTACAGTGTCATTATCATCCATTATGATAATGTTCCTTTGTCTCTGAACCACTCTCTAAACCAATCTATGAATCCATGCTCTAGTCCACTGTCATATATATGTCCAAACCTCCTAAGTGTTCTTCTGAATCCATCTATGTCCATATTGTCCAAGACTCTACTACACATTGTCCATAATGTTGACCCATTTATCACTGTACTATCATGAAGTATTCACTACTACAACTAATTCTACTTATGTTAATTGACTGCTCTGGATATGTCTATTCAATATCTATAAGCTTCTCAAAAGATGGTTCTTTTTTCTATCACAACTATCACATAGACTCCCCGTGTCTAATATTCATGTTACCTGGGAGTGTCTAAGTCGGATGGATTAGAACAATTTCTACTCTGATGTGTATTCATCATCATCTTCATTGGTATATTCATCATCTCTCTGATCTTTGACTTCTTTGTTTATGTCTGTGGATTCATCTTTCACTACAATGCATGAAAGTACAATCTATTGAGTCTGTTCCTTATTTACATGTCCTTATTTTCTTTCAGTTGCTTTCCAAACCTTTCTATATTTGACATCTTTCTTTTTCTATGTAGAATTTTATTCATCTCGTTTTATTGCCAATCTTGTGATCTCTAGGACATGGTATTTGTTCACCTGTTCTTCTTGTTTTCTTATCCATACTTTCTTATATATGATATCAGTGTTCTCTTTCATGGAAATATCGATCATGCTTCTACAATCACTAGCTTTGTGTCCATAGTTATGACATTTGTAACATTCAATGTTACGTGGAGCCACATATCCACTTCTTGCTTGAACATTTATTTTATAATACCTGCAATCTGCAAACTTATGTCCAAAATTAGTACAATAAAAACAATGACCATACCTAGGAGTGAATGATCTTCTTTATGGTGTAGTCCTTCTGAATTTCTTCCTTGACTAATCATGATTATGATTGAAGCTTCGTTGTGGATTGAACATGAATGGTCTTCTTGAATATGTATCTTCAATAGTTTTCTTAGATTCTGGTTGACCATGATTCCTTCCTTTGAGTACTTCTACATAACTCTTTCTATTTTCTTCATTCTTCTTTTCTAGCAACCTTGAGTGCTTCTCTTCAATATCTATAACTGATGTGGATGTTTTTGTCTCTTCAACATTCTTATTGAGCTTGAAGATTTTACTTCTCACTGTGACAACGTTTTCTTCAAACTTCTCAACCTCTTATTCTTTCTTCATTATCTGAGACTTCATGACTTCTTATGTTCTTTTCTCTTCTTCAAGATGAATTTTTAATGTGATTATTTATTCTTCAAGTCCTTTCTCTTCTACACCAAACTCGGCCTCAAGATGGTTTAGATCATTAGTTCTTTCCTTAAAATGATCTGTCAATATTTTCTCTCTCATTTCTGCTTCTTCCTTCTGTGCTTCTATGTTGGCTTCCAAATATTGTTTTTGATATTCAATATTTTCTTCGATCTTTCTAGATTCTTCAAATTGAGTTCTTAAGTTCTCGATGACCTGTTGGGATTCTTCAAAAATGTGAACACTTTCCTTTTGTTTCATCAATTATTTCTTGAGTGAGTTGTTTTCTTCTCTTAGTTCATCTAAAGCATTAATCAAGTCTCTGGTGATTATGTACTCTTCATCTTCTGAATCTGTTTGACATAGTGAACATAATTCTTCTTGATCTATATCTGCATCTTATTTGGCACTTTCTGAATCTGCGATGGGTGAAGAATATATGGTACGTAACTTATCCCAAAGTTCTTTGGCTGATGAAAATTTACCAACCTTTTCTCTTATCAGATTATGTAATCCTTCCAAGATAAAATCCACTGCTATTTTGTTTTTCTTCTTCAATTCCTTCTTGAATGCAGTCTTTTCCCTTTTTGAATTAT
Organism: Picea glauca; assembly: GCA_000966675.3. NCBI lineage: Eukaryota > Viridiplantae > Streptophyta > Pinopsida > Pinales > Pinaceae > Picea > Picea glauca. Next base: position 233,967 of record JZKD02S2268947.1, on the reverse strand, counting down.
CAGATCCTGTAATGATTGATAGATAAATATAATACCCTTGTGCCTGTAAAAATAATTCCGTCCTTCCACTCCATAGCTCATACTTTAAACCATTCTGACAATTAAACAATGGTACTCCATTCTTAGAATAATCCATGATCTCCTTCCAGTGGTTAAACTGTTTCATGAAGGAACCTGTTACGATTCTAATTGTTGGATTACTGAGAGGGGGGATGAATCAGTAATAGAGAAATTTAATCATTTTTCACCATAAAATGCAAGTGTTCTATCAATGTAGCATTATCATCCAATAGTTGAAGAGTAAATAAACAATGAACAAATGAGAAATCACACACATACACAATACACCAGTGTTTTGCGTGGAAACCTAAAGCAAGAGAAAACCACAAAATGTTTTTTCTTATATGTATTTAAGAAATAAATCTATTGGAAACACCAACTTCCTTTGTTTTCTAGCTGCAACTGGAAGAAGGCTCCAACCCCCTAGTTTCTTAGAATACAACCTGAGGGAAGCACCAACTCCCCAATTCTCTGGCTACAACCAAAAGTAGGCTACAACCCCCTATGTTCTCTGGATACAAACAGAAGGTGGCTACAACAACTTGTTTGTGCCCCATCCAACCTCCCTGAAACATAAATGTCAAATATAGACAACCTGTCACTGTCACTAAATCAACCATTGCCACTGTCAACCTGTCACTGTAAACCTATATCAATAACCTGTAACAACCCGTACCGATCAACCTGCACCAAATAACCTGTACCAATAACCTGTAATAACCTGTACCAATCAACCTGCACCAAACAACCTATACCAATAACCTATGCCAACATGTACCATACATCAACCTGACCTCAACTTGTATCATAAACAAGTGGATCAACCATGCACCAAATATATACTAATCATGCATCAAATACACATCAACCATGACTCATCAATATGTACCAACATCATCAAGTATACACCTCATGTATGTGCCAACTCATCAACTAGTTGTCTCAACCATGTACCTCAACCATACACCAAGTACATATACCAATATAACAATCAAAATTTCTTTAGCAATATATCACACTATTCATAACCAAATACCATAAACCCTTACATCAAACCATGTGCCACAACCTCAATGTTATGTAGCCTCAAGATAAACCAACAACTTCAGCAACACATCATAACCAAAAGACCAATACCCATATGTCAAATACCAATAAAAAAAATACCAATTGTATCCCTCATCAAATCTGATATATGTAGCAATACTGAACATCCAATACCATCGCAAGAGATAAAACCTAGCTCACAAAACATAACTCGAACTAGATGTGCCATATCCCTCATAAATAAACCCCAACCATGTTGTTGCCGTGATTTTTTTTCCACACTTTTTCTGCCCCCCTTTTTCTACCGCACTTTTTCTGCCGTGATTTTTTTGCCACACTTTTTCTACTGCAGTTTTCATGCCGCACTTTTCTTGCCGCACTTTTTCTGCTGCAATTTTTATCTATCAATAATGCCTTCCCAAATAACCTTTCACAAATATAGATATTCAATGATATTCAAGTGTGTTTTGAATGAGAGATCTATGCCTCTTATTTATACTTTCATGTAGCTTCCTCAAGGGGTTACCTTTTAACCAGCTTAACCGACTTTCCTTATTTTAGGGTAGGGTTAACCCACTTCTAACCACTTGTCCACTTAGTAATTTCTCTATTAACTTTATTATTTAAATAATTTTTTTTGTATCCACTTTGACTTATAGTACACTCATCACTTCACTTTATTATTTACCTTCTAAAATATCTTAAACCACTTTCCTTATTTTAGGGAGTTCTCCATTAACTTTATTATTTAAATAATTTATTTTGCATCCTCTTTGACTTATAGTACACTCATCACTTCACTTTATTATTTAAATAATTTATTCTTTGCAAACACTTTGACTACTTTGACCTTTTAGGGCTTCTAGATGACTCATGAGAGTTCTCCAACTTCACATGTCCATAAATATCTAACTGTGAGGAGTTATGTGACGTTCCACATACCACTGGAAATGGAATGACCTGTACTATCCATGTAGAATAGTTTTACCTGCAATTATATAAAAAAATCATACCATTATCCATTAAACAAACTTGGTTCCATTGCCCAAACCTTTGTGCTACTAGAATTCGCTACCATACTTTCTTCAAGGGTTGACATCAATGACAACCAACCCAATTAATCGACACTTAAATATTGACGCACCAGTGCAAACTATTTCTCTAAAAAAGGGTGCACTGTGGTAGGGTTATTTTTTTTTTAAATATACTCTGGTACGCATCATTTCTCTAAAAAAATGGCATATAATGGTAGGGTTATTTTAAAAAAATTATACTTCAGTGCGCTACTTAAATACTAATGCACCCATGCACATTGTTTCTCTCAAAAATGGCACACCATGGTAGATTTATTTTTAAAAATATATATACTCTAGTGTGCTACATAAATATGAATGCGTTAGTGTGCACCATTGCTCTGAAAAATGGCACACCGTGGTAGGGTTATTTAAAAAAATATATATATATATACTCATGTGCGCTACTTAAATATTGATGTATTGATGCACACTATTGCTCTCAAAAAAGGCACACCATTGTAGGGTTATTTTAAAAAATATATATACTCTGGTGTGCTAATTAAACATTAATGCACCAGTGAGTCTAATAATGGAGTGCACTGTAGCAGGTTAAATAAAAAACAATTATCGACTGTAAAATTCATTTTTACTCTTTTTAGTGTTGTAGATCTCTCAAACCTTGGTGCAACATTTTCCACTCTGAAGCACCCTTTCGTCGGTGCTTCCCTTGCCTTCCTCCTTTCGTTCATTTCTTAGTGCATGGATTTCAAATTTTTCCAAACGGTGGGAAAATTTGGTTTTTTGGACTACGTGACAACCATGCCTCCCCGACAAGGAAATGTCAAGGTAATGTCTTTATTTCTTTATAACTTAAAGTTTGAGTGCATTAAAATAAAAAATTCAGTTAAATGTCCATTGTTTAAAAAAAAATATGTGCGGTGCGTTCGAGTGTTTCGGCAGTGCATTTATAAACTCTACGGATTAGTGTGTTGGGTAATCATTAATGAACTGGTGCATAATTTTATCGATGCACCGACTAAAATAATATAGTTGATTTTTCATGGTGCATCGAAATAATGTTAATGCACCAATGCATTATGTTAAACAATGCACCACATAAATCAGATAAATTATTTTATGCAGTCCGTTAGTAAACTTATGCACTAGTGCATTAAGGATTACCCAATGCACCACCGTAATAAAATAGAGCCTAAATTCCAAAGTACCATAATTATCAATTTTTAAAAAATTGTTAGTGTGATGCATCAACTTTCCTGTAATGAACTGGTGCATGCTGGGAAGGCTACGCATTGCAGTAAAAAAATAAAATTAAATGGTTGTACAATGTTTTAGGATTTTAAGATTTTATTATTTTAGGTGGTGCGTCGGTTAACTATAACACACCGATGTGGTAAGTTTATACAACACACTACATAAAATAATATAACAACTTTTATATGGTGTGTTATGTTACATGTGTGCACTGTAGATGATGCTCACAAGTAATATACGTACCGCGGGCAGTGCTTGACTATTTTTTGGGCGCATGGGTAATGAAATTTACTTATTTTTTAAAGTTATATTTTTGTATTTATAAATTTTTTTCTCATATACTAATTTTTTTGTATGTTTTATGTATGAGGATGATGTATTTTATATGTTAATCATGCAGATATGTCAGCAGAGAGATAACTAGTAGGAGTAGGAGCAAAGGGTTAACCTGTACAATGTTCTATGGGATTGGGAGGTGAGGGAGAGGGAGAGGGAGAGGGATTTGTACCCTCTCCCTATTACTATAGTGACCCAAGTCTTATTGAGGAATGTAATCCTCCTTAAGTACTATGAGTAGTTTACATCCCTAAAGGGGCACTTTGGGTTCTTGTTGCAACTGATTTGTCGATGGGATGTCCATCGACATGATTTCCATGTCAGTCTTGATCAGTGGTACCAACCCACTAAGGAGAATATATACTTTATCACTAGGCTATCCAGAAGAGGGGAGGATTTTCCCCAGTTCCCTGATATCCCATTCAGTGTTGTAGCAAAGAGTCATCACATATACTCTTAGAGATATATTGCGGTTGATGTACTTTCACTAGCTGATTTTCAGGTGTCTGGTGGATAGTTGTGGATCGCTTCTTTTGGTGTAGAGGATGTTAGGTGTCTCTGATCCAGATTTTATGAGTAGAATGAAATGAATACAGATTATTAATAGGTGCTTAACAAAAAATAACAGGGAATAGTAAAACTGGTTTTTTATCCAATAAGGAAATAAGTTGAAACTGTAAAATCTAGTGGAAAATAGGCTTGCCCGAATGGTGGCGGCTTATCTATGAGAAGAGATGTGACACTTGTGCTCATTCACAAGAATATGATTACAATGAGGCTCTGAAGGCCCTTTTACAATAAACAGGAATTCCAAAAACCCTAGACATCCAAAACCTAAGCCTAGGAGATGAAGCGCCAAAACTCGTGTGGGCCCCGTTTGGGTAAGTTAGTACATCAACTTCTCGGGGTCGTAATTTTTGCATACGATCTCCATTTTAGGCACATGATAGAACGTTGGAAAGTTATCATCGAGGAGATTCATTTTAGGGAAACTAATTTCTATTTTTCTCCCTGTTTTCCCAAAAAACGTCGTTTAGGGCCTCAAAACAGCTCTGAATGTTTCAGGACCCAAAAAACTGCTAAAAATAGCAAATTACCAAAATTGCCAAAAAACTATTTTGATCCAATTGGAAAAGGTGGGTGGCCACTGATATCCACCTGGATCAATCCTCCCTCCTTAGGAAGAAATGGTCTCTATTTCATTGAGTTTCCCCATCAAATGAGGAAATTTCTGCTGAATTTGGCCCCGGGTGAGCCACTTGCCTTAGTGCAAGAGATGCCCTGCTTTGACAACTCGATAAAGATGGATCCTTTGTTGTCGAGCGCCCTTGATCTGTGTGTCCACAATCTGATCATTTGATTCCTATTGTATGCAGTCGGGTTTGAGCTATGTTGGTGTCACTTATTCTACCACTTCTGAGGTGTCCAATAATGGAGGGAAATAAGGGCGAAGGAGATCCACGTTGAACACTAGGTGCATACCAAGGAAAGGAGGAATGTTGAGCTCAATGAAATTATCCCTCATGGCCTTGGTGATGGTGTATGACTCATAACAAAGTGGGCGACGCTTCCGATGGGGTCCCGTAAGGCGTTCTTTCTGGAAGTGAAACAAAACTTTGTCGCCCACCTGAAACTTATGTGGCACTCGATGTTGATCATGGCACTACTTGTACTTGTCATTGGAATTCTATAGGATATCCTAAATGATGCAGATCCCCCTTCTCCCCTAAGGGTTTTGTGACCTCCCAATCTAGGATCGATCCAGAACCTAATTCTGATTAACTATTTTTCCCCTCAGGAACCTCAATTAACTGAATAGGCCCCCTTCTTCTTAAGGCACAGGTTCTATGGAACCTGCAGGATTCTCCTTAATTCTTTAAAGCTTCTGTGTAATTAGGCGCTAGCTCTCCTCTATCTAAGCCCCTTCCCTCACATGACCACTGGCGGTGACCACCTGCTTAAGTGAAAGGCGCGTCGTGATTTTGTGTGTCATGACTCTGGGAGTATTACTACTTTTGTTCCTCCGATACCCGAAATTTCGATGATGTTGGACCGATGGTCCAGATATTTATTTGATCGACGACTGCGATGAAGTTGCGGTTTCATGTTTCCCAACCTTGTAACCTCCTTTCCTTCGTTCTCTCGATACCTGAAATTGCGATGGCGCTAGATCGACGTCTCACGATCTTTCTTGATCCAACAACTCAGATCATGTCACGATTTCACGTTTTGCGACTTTGGAGGTTTTCTCACCTCTGCTCTTCAAAGTACCGAATCTCCAATGAGACCAAATCGATGCTCACAGTATCCCTTGATCCAACGGTTCATATCAAGTCGCGATTTCGTGTTTCACGAGTTCTCACGACTCAACCTTTGACTCCTCCAAGTCACGAGTCAGTGAAACGTTGATCTATCGCCATGTGTCCTCCTTGATGATGGATGGTCCCGATGACTTTGAAATGATCAACGGCTGTGATCCTTTCACAAGTTTACACTTCATGAATCCTCATGACTCTATCCTTTGAACGTTTCCCCCTACGAGTTAGAAAAATGTTGCTCTCTCGCCACATGTCCTGTCTTGATGGATGGTTCTGATGATTTCGAAATGTTGTGACCTTGTTCCCCCTGTGTACTTTCAAATATTTAATTTTAGTGCAATTTACCTTGATTGGACAGATACGATCCTTCTGCGCATAGATCAGATGGATAAGATCTCTTCTCTATTGCTCGGTTTGGATGGATGAGATCTGTTCCCTTGGCTCTTAGATCGGACGACTATGATCTTTCCTCCTGAAATACGCTTCCTTCAGACTTAGACCATTTCCATAAAATTTAAAGGAATCAACCTTTGTCTTCCTGTAGGTCCATTTCCTGGATCTCGTTCGCACTTCTTGGAAAGTGCTACCCCTCCTGAGCTTGATCTCCTCAAAGATTTTGATCTCCCAAACACTTCTTTCTTTTCCGGGAAATCCGTCAAAATCATATCCAAAAATTCTTGAAAAGAATTATTTCTCGCCCTCTTGGCATTCCTCTGCTCTCTTCCTTTGACTTCTCTACAAAGTCTCTTCTACTCTTCATTGAATTACAGACTTGTGCACTCTTTGCAATAGATCTTTAAATAGATTTGAGTTCTTGCGATGACTATGAACATCTTGCAGCAGTCACTTTTCACTCCTTGCAAAGGAAATCTTACGCTATTTCTCCTGAGATTTATGAGTCGAAACAAACCCTATCAACACACTCCTTGCAGATTGTGTGCACACCTTGCACCGACACACGAAGAAAAGTGATTTTAAAATTTATACAAGAATTTCAAAGCTACATGCACTCGTAGCAAGATTCATTCATTCTTGAAAGGATTAATGATAACAACAGGGAAATTGTAGACAATATTCACACCATACATTGGATCAATTTTCCTCTGTTATCTTCATTCAAAATCAAGAAAATGGTTACAGCTAAAATCAAAGAAACAAATATTGTTTACAAATTCCTACTTGCTCATAATTCTCATAACCCCTCTTTTGGGCGTACAAGATCTCTCTTTATAAAAAAAAAACAAACTAACTGCTATCTAATTTCGGTTACATTGATACTAGGAATAAGCTCCCAAGTCACACATTCTCATTTTGTCTCCACACGTGTGATATTCCCTCTTTTTTTTCTATTGCTTCAAAAGATTTGCAATACTGGATATCATTCGAGAATCCAGATTGGCTCTCAAGCACTGAGTTGTCCTGCCACGTGTACTTGTTGATGATGCTCTTGCATCATACTCCCCCTAGACAAAAATTCATGGAATCCTATCCATGAGCTCTTGTACCGAATTTCCATGCTTCTGGATATCATCTTCACTTTCCCAACTGGCATCTTCTATTGGGTGTCCCTTCCACTTGACTAGATATTCAAATAGGTCTTCCTCTTGGTCTTTTTACCAATCCTCTAATCATCGATATTTTCCATCTATGGTTTTTCTGATATAGGCATTTGTTTCTCCCACTGAATCTTCCCTTGATATGTTGATCCCTCTGTTTCATCCTTCCTGTAAGGATACATGTCTGAGATGTTGAATATGGGAGATATTCCCACATCATCTGGCAGTTCAATCTCATAGGCGTCTACATCAAACTTCCTCAAGATCTTACATGGTCCTATATTCTTCATCTTTAGCTTGTTATATGTCCTTATAGGGAACCTTTCCTTCCTAAGATGTGCTAGAACCTGATCTCCTATTTCAAATTGGAGTTCTCGACGCTGTTGATCAGCTTTGCGCTTGTACTCTTGGCTAGAAATCTGCAACTGCCTCCTGATCTGGCTATGGAGCTTCTGCATTTCTGCAACAAAATCTTCTTCTCCAATGCTTCTGATCTCACTCTATTCCCAGTCTCTCAAATCATATAATCCCCTAGGTTGCATTCCATACAATTTTTGGAACGGTCTCTTCCCAATGCTCTTGTTTGGTGAGACGTTGTATGTAAATTCTTCTTGTTGTAGAATTTGATACCATTGATTATGGTGCTTAGTGACCAGGCTCCTCAATAAGTTTACCAAACCTTTTTTTACCACCTCAGTATGCCCATATGTCTGAGGTTGATAATCTAAGCTGAAGGACAAATCTGTCCCCAAATTTTTCCACAGTGTTCTCCAAAAATGACCAACAAATTTCATGTCTCTGTTCGAGACAATGCTTCTGGGTAGGTCGTGAAGTCTCACAACTTCCTTGAAAAATAGGTTTGTAACATGTGTTGCATCACTAGTCTTCTAACATGGGATAAAGTGTGCCATCTTCGAAAATATATCCACCACCACAAATATGGAATCGTATCCTCTTTGTGTTCTTGGTAGTCCCAACACAAAATCCAAGCTTATTGCATCCCAAGGCCTCTCTGGTATGGGCAATGGTTGATATAATCCAGTCTTTTGTCTTTTACCTTTTGCATGTTGGCATATTTTCCATCTTTTTACGGATTTTATTACATCTGTTCTCATACCTGGCCAATAGTATGAACTGCTCAACTACACAAATGTCTTATCATGGCCGAAATGTCTAGCCAATCCTCCACTATGTTTTTCCTTCAAAAGGTTATCCCTCGTTGAGAATTTTGGTATGCACAATTTATTTCCCTTGAACAACAATCACTCTTGAATCATATACTATGTCCACTGGCTCCTATCTCTCGGCACAGGATTCACGTATGCTTCCTTGAAGTCTGGATCATCACTGTACATTTCCTCAAGGTGTTCAAACCCTAAGGTCTTTACCTGAAATTCCTGCAGAGTCAAACATCTCCTGCTCAATGCATCATAAACTTTGTTAGCATTCCCAACAATATTTTTTATGACAAAATGAAAATTATGCATATACTCAATCCACTTTGCATGCCTTTGATTCAATTTTTCTTGTCTGGTTATGAATTGTAAATCTTGGTTATCGCTATACAAGACAAATTCTTATGGGACAAGGTAATGTCTCCATTTCTTCAGGTTTATCAACAACTTCTCCTTCTATAGTATCCTCATCACCAGTGTTAGGTGCCCTAAATTATCCTCTTTAGTCTTGCTAAAGATCAATATATCATCTAGATACACCACCATGAACTTGCCAATGAAATATTTTAGTATTTCATTCATCAACCTCATAAAGGTACTCAGGGCATTGGTTAAGACAAATGGCATAAAAATCCACTCATGCAAACCTTCATTTGTATTAAAGGTTGTCTTCCACTCATCACCTTATCTCATTCTGATTTGGTGATATCGACTTTTCAAATTGATCTTATAAAAGAAATTCCCCCCACTTAAATAGTCCATGAAATCATCTATTCTTGGAAAATGGAATCTATATGTAATAGTGATATTGTTGATGTCTCTCGAGTCTGTACACATTCTCCATCCTCCATATTTATTTGGACTCAACACAGTTTGCATTGCGCATGGACTCAAGCTCTCTCTGACCAACCCCTTTTCTAACAACTCCTGGACCTGGTTCTTTACCTCCTCATTCTCTCGAGGTGTCAATATGTATGTCGCTTTGTTTGGAAGACTTGCTCCTAATATCAAATCAATATTATGGTTGATACTTCAGATGGGTGGAAATGAGTTAGGAAACTCATGCACCACTATGTTGCAAAAATTATCCAACAATTCTTGAACTTCTTCAGGCAAATAATCCATCGAAGTTCTAGTAAGGATAACTCTAGGTTTCCTCACCACAACAAACTGCATCTCCTATTCTTTCTTAACTTCTTTCAGGAGTTCCTCCCCACTCATGAGAAGTATGCTTGTGTTGGATTCCCCTTTCACTTTCTTCTCCTGTATTGGAAGCAACATGTGTGTCCTACCATTCTTCTCCAAGGTGTATGTATTCTTCCTCCCATTATGAATGACATTCATGTCAAACTGCCATGGTCTTCCCAACAAAATATGGCATACATCCATGGGAATTACATCACATAGAATTTTATATCTATATCCTCCTATCTTAAATTCAACCAAGCATTGTTTAGTAACCATTACCTGGTGTCCTTTTTGCAACCATGAGACTTTATATGGCTTTGGGTGTGCATTTGTCTCCAGCTCCAATTCCTCCACCATCTCCGTGGATAGTAAGTTATCAGTGCTCCCACTATCCATTATCACCTTGCATACTCTGTCTTTAGTCTTGCAAGTTGTCCTGAATGGAATATTCCTCTGTACTAGATTTTTAACTTTTGCCTCTGGTTTTAAGAGAACCGTTCTCATCATCAAGGATGTTCCATCTTTTGCTCCGTCTACGTCAACATTCCCTCTTTGTGCTTCTAAAATGTGAGCTTCTCCTCCTTATTTCTTTTTCTCAGGGCATTCCCAAGACATGTGCCATGTCTTTCCATAGGCATAACATCTTATTCCTCCTCTGCTTCTTCCTCTAGAGGATTTTCTTCCACCACCCTGTCTTCCTCGAGAACTTCCTCCTCTTTTCGAGTGACTGCGTGGAGTTTTAGCCTCATCTATGGAATTATGAGACTTGTCATGGGCTACTTCCTTGCCTTTGTTCGAGGCTGAGATTTGACCTCTACCTCATTGGCTTTGTTTTCTATCCAAATTCTCTTCTTCCTTCAACACAAACTGATAAGAATCCTCCACTGTCCTTACTGACATCACGTTGATTTCATCCTGGATTTTGTACCTCAGGCCATTCATATACCTGGAAATGTTTTCTTCGACAACGTGTTCCCCTACAACTTCTTCGACTTCTACATATTCACTCTATGCATCGTTGATGTCTCCAGCAACAGGTGCTCTTATCTAAGCTGCTTCAATTACTTCCATCCTTGCACAAATTTCTTGCATCTCTCTTTCTACAAAATGATTGGCTAAAGGTGAATCCCTTCATCTCCTCGGTGGCATTGTGTTGATTGTCTCTCACACACAGACTACAATGTCGAGTTATTTTGTCTCCTTTATCTCCTTCACCTGAAATCTACAGAAGAAAAGGTGCTCTGATACCACTTGATGTAGACCCCCCTTCTCCCTTAAGGGTTGCACAACCTCCTAGTCTAGGATCGATCAAGAACCTAAGTCCGATTGAATCTGTGTCCCATCAGGAACCTCAATTAACTAAATAGGCCCCCTTCTTCTTAAAGAAGAGGTTCTATGGAACCCATAGGATTCTCCTTAACACTTTAAAGCTTCAACGTAATTAGGTGTTAGCTCTCCTCTAGCTAAGTCCCTTCCCTCACGTGACCAATGGCGGTGACCACACACTAAAGTGAAAGGCACGTCGTGATTTCACATGTCGCGATTCTGGGAGTATTTCTACTTCCGTGCCTCCGATACTTGAAATTTTGATGATTCTAGAACGACGGTCCAGATATTTATTTGATCAATGGTTGCAACCAAGTTGTGGTTTCACGTTTCATGACCTTGGAACCTCCTTGCCTCTGTTCTCTCGATACCCAAAATTGCGATGGCGCTAGATCAACGACTCACAATCTTTCTTGATCCAACGACTAAGATCATGTCACAATTTCGCATTTTGCGACTTTGGAGGTTGTCTCACTTCGGCTCTTCCAAGTCCTGAATCTACAACGAGAACAAATCGACGTCTCGTGGTATCCCTTGATCCAACGGTTCATATCAAGGCATGATTTCACATTTCGCGAGTTCTCATGACTCAACCTTTGACACCTCCAAGTCATGAGTCAACGAAATGTTGATCTCTCACCACGTGTCTTTTTGACGATGGATGGTCCTGATGACTTCAAAATGATCAACGACTATGATCCTTTCGCAATTTTTCACTTCGTGAATCCTCACGACTCTTCCCTTTGACCTTTTCCCCCTACAAGTTAGTGAAATTCTTCTCTCTCACCACATGTCCTATCTTGATGGACGGTTCCGATGATTTTGTAATTTCCTAACCTTGTTCCCCCTGTGTACTTCCAAATCTTTAATGTTAGTTCACATTACCTTGATTGAATGGTTACGATCCTTCTAAACATAGATCGAATGGCTAAGATATCTTCTCTGTCGCTCGGGTTAGACGGTTGCGATCTTTCCTCCTGAACTACGCTTCCTTCAGACTTAGAAGATTTCTTAAAAATTTAAAGGAATCGACCTTCGTCTTCTTGTGAGTCCATTTCTTGGATCTCATTCGCACTTCTTAGAAAGTGCTACCCCTCCTGAGCTTGATCTCCTCAAAGATTTCAATCTCCCAAGCAATTCTTTCTTTTCTGGGAAATTCGTCAAAATCAGATCCAAAGATTCTTGAAAAGAATTATTTCTCACCATCTTGGCATTCCTCTGCTCTCATCCTTCAACTTCTTTATGGATTCACTTCGAATCTTCATTGAATTCTAGACTTGTGTACTCTTTGCAATAGATCTTTACGTAGATTTGAGTTCTTGCGATGATTGTGCACTTCTTGCAGCAAACACTTTGCACTCCTTACAAATGAAATCTTACTCTATTTGTCCTGAGATTTATGAGTCGAAACAGACCTTGTCAATGCACTCCTTGTGGAATGTAAGCACACCTTGCACCGGCTCACAAAGAAAAGTGATTTTAAAATTTATACAAGCATTTCAAAGCTACATGCACTCGTAGCAAGATTCATTCATTCTTGAAAAGATTAATGACAACAATAGGGAAATTGTAGACAATATTCACACCATACATTGAATCAATTTTCCTCTGTTATATTCATTCAAAATCAAGAAAATGGTTACAGCTAAAATCAAAGAAAAAACTACTATTCACAAATTCCTACTTGCTCATAATTCTCATAACCCCTCTTTTGGGTGTACAAGATCTCTCTTTATACAAAAGAAACAAACTAACTGTTATCTAATTGCGGTTACATTGAGACTAGGGTTAAGCTCCCAAGTCACGCGTGCTCATTTTGTCTCCACGCATGTGATCTTTGCTCTTTTGTTTTCTATCGCTTCAAAATATTTGCAGTACTGGCTAGCATTCGAGACTCTAGATTGGCTCTCAGGCACTGAGTTGTCTTTCCATGTGTACTTGTTGGTGATGCTCCTACATCACTAAACCTGTTGGCAGATGTGCTGGATCCTCTCAATGAACGGGGTGGCTTTGTCAGCTTTAGTTGGAGCAGGAGATGAGTCGGTCGAGGTGACCACAAGGGAAAGTGAAACATCTATGGGACCTAATGGTTGGAATCCCAACCCCACCTGAAATGGGATATGTCTGGTTGAGATATGGAGGGCTCAGTTGTAGCTATGTTGGACATAGGGAAGGACCTCATCCCATGTGCGAGGGTGCTTGGATTTATACATGTGAAGGATATGCACAATCATTCGATTTACAAACTTAGTTTGGCCATCTATCTGGGGGTGGAAGGTCATGGATTTGGTGAGCTTGGTGTCCAGTAGTGACCAGAGGCTCAACCATAATTCCCTGAGAAATTGAATATCCCGATCTGAGACAATGGTTTGTGGGATTTAAAAATGTACCGAGACTCATTCAAAGAATAGCTTGGCAATGGCCTCTATTTTGATGCTTTTCTTCCACGCAACCAGAATCACCATCTTAGAAAAGTGATCAACAACCACAAAAATACAATCATTTCCCTGCTTGGTGGACAGGAGGCCTGACATGTAGTCCATTGAGATGGATTCCTATCGCTTGTCAGGAGTAGGAAGAGGGGTGTATAGGCCCTGTTTCTTAGTGGTCAGTTTGGAAATAACACAGGCAGTGTAGGACCTAATATACTTGTTGACTTCCTGTCGAAGTTTCATCCAGTAGAAATGTTTCTGTAGCATCGCCACTGTCTTTTCGAATCTGAAGTGTCCTTCCACCCGAAAGTAGTGGGCTTCCAAGATTATCTTCGCTCACTCACTTGATGGAACACAGATATGGCCCAGACGACACAACAACCCATCCTAAAGATGGAAATTATCGACAACTGCATTTGCACCCAACATTTGGTAGGTGGTCACGATGTCTATGTCTGTCTCATAGAGTTGGGGCCATCGAGAGCTCTCATGGACGCAAGAGTCTAGCACCGTGGTGAGTGTCGCGACTGACGGTTTGTTGAGGAAATTAATGACATGGTTGGGGCTTCTTGTTTTATACTTGATTTTAAGGTGGAATTGTTGCAAGTATGTGGAACACTTTTTATGGCGGTCATTCTACAATTTTCCTTATGTCTGCATGAATTGAAGTGGCTTATGATCAGTGTGGATGATTGTCTCCTTCCCAAGAATGTAATGTCTCCACTGGCGATAGGCTTGCACAATGGAGTAAATTTGTTTGTTGTAAGTAGGGTACTTATGGACAACATTTGATAGTGTCTCACTATGATAGGCCACAGGGTGGTCATGTTGAGTGATAACGACGCCCACAACATAGTCTGAAGCATCTCTCTTGATATCAAAGGGATTTTGCAAGTCTGGTAGTAAAATTACTGAGGTTGAGCACAAGCGCTACTTCAAATCATTGAACTCTTGTTGTTGGGACCAAACCCATGCAAATTTACCCTTACCACCACCCCTGGTTATTTGGCTGAAGGCCCATGCAATATGGGAGAATCCCAACAGTAGAAATTGGCAATGCCCAAGAAGCTCCAAAGCTCAGTGAGTGTGGTTGGGGTTGGCCAGTCACGGATGACTTGGATCTTGGTTGGATCCACATGTACACCATGATGATCAATGATGTAGCCCAAGTAATGGAACTTGTCGATGTCGAAGGAGCATTTTTCCAAGTTGGCATATAGCCTGTGTTGTCGCAGGGTGTGCAAAACCTGTTGAATATGATACAAGTGTTTGGCCCAACTCTTGCTGTAAATGAGAATTCCATCCAGACACACCACTACAAAAGTATTGGTGAATGGTCAGAGGATATCGTCTATCAACCTCATGAAAGTGGCTTGAGAATTTTTCAAACCAAAGGGCATGACCAACCATTCAAAAAGGCCTTCCTTTGACTTGAAGGAGGTCTTCCATACATCTGTTTATTTTATTGGGACCTGGTGGTAGCCAGACTTCAGATCAATCTTACTGAAGTATTTGGCCCCCATGAGATGATCAAGGAGGTCATTGGTTCAGGGAATCAGGTATCGATTTCTGACTGTGATTTTATTCAGAGCCCGGTAATCAATGTAGAGTCGCCAGGTTCCATCTTTCTTCTGTACCAGCACAATTGGGCTCCCACAAAGTGATGAGATGGGATGGATGTGCCCCTTGTGGAGAATTTTTTGGATCCATCACTTGATCTCCTCATTATATAATAGATAGAGATGATAGACTGGACCATTGGGAAACGATGCACCAGGGGTCATATCGATGGGGTTCTTTACCTGGCAGTGCAGAGGTACCCCGATAGGTCAGGAGAATATATCTGAGTATTCTTCCACGACCTTATCTACTTGCTTCTGCTATGTGGAGAGGTCGGCCACAGAGACCTTGGATGTGGATGTGATCTTTTGCTCATTCTGAGGGTGAATCATGAAGAAGACAAACTTCCCCATCTAAGAGATGACCTTCCTACATTTCTTAGCAGAGATAAAGGAAATAACACTAGGTGGGACTGCCTCATGTATCCTGTACAATTTCTCGTTCAAATTAATAATAACACTATGAGGCCTAGACTCATATACAACATGAAGTTTTCATAAATAAGGTTGGCCCAAAATAACATCACAAACTTCAAGAGGAGAAACATCACACAATACCTCGTCTTTGAAGGGCTTGATGTCATACAACAGTCGACATTATTGGCTGACATGGAGATTGCTTCCTTGGCAGAGCCATCCAATGGTGTAGGGTTGTGGGTGTGGTGTTGTCAGCAGGGCCAGCCGCTTGAAGACCTATGCTGGGATGAGGTTCTTCTGTCTACTACTATAAATGATGAAGTGCAGTGAGGTTCCTTTTACCCTCATCTATGAATGGAAGAGGTGCTCCCCTTCTTCTATCTTGTCTGGTTCACTAGGCTAGAGCTTGGTGGTGGAAATGGTGGCACTAGGTTCCATTTCAATGGTCCGTCTTCCCCTTTCTAGTTCTAACTCAGAGTCATAACCCGCATCTAATTAAGAGGCTTTCACTTCAGCCACCCGTGATTGCTTCGAGTGGCAGTCAACAGTGTTATGCCAAGGGCTCTTATGGAAATCGCACCACTTCCCGGTGTCTTTCTTTGTCTTTCCGGTGTCCTTCTTTGTTTTTGGTTTGGACTAGTTGTCTTGATACTATCCATATTTTCTCTAACCTTTGTTCTATGGGTCGGGGCCACCCTTTCCTGGATTTTTTTCTGAGGGGTTCCCAGGCCCAAATTTCCACATCTTTTGTTTGAGCTTCTTCTCAATTTTAATGGCATATCAGTAGGCTATGCCCAAGGATGAGATGTCTAGAAATTCCATTTTAGTCTAGATGTATCTGTGCACAGCACCGTGATACTTGAGCACCAAATGTCACTTTGAATATTTGATACCCAGCTTGGTGCACAAGGTATGGAAGATATTTGTGAAATCTGGCAGTACTTGGTCTCTTTCTTACCGTAGTGTGGTCCATTTGGTATACAAGTCGTCGTAACTTATGATAGGGTAGTATTGTTCCTTAATCGCATCCTTGAAGGATTCCCAAGTGGTCGTGACTATAAATAATGAGGGTTCCTCTGTTTCCTTTTGCTCACAGAAAGTTTCCCACCAATATTTGACATGGGGAACGGCTTTGAGGAGCGCAAAAGTAATATTTTCTCTATTTGAAAAGTTATGGACAAAAAATACCCTTCTAGTAGATTCAACCACTTGTATATAGAATATGCGTCTATATGGCATTCAAATATAGGAATATAGAAGTTTATTTGTACCTTGAAACGGGCATCACCTCCTCTTGAAGAAGATGTGTCGCCTGTTGCCTAAGGATTTATGCGAAACTATCCATCATCTCGTTCCTTTGTTTTACGAGGGCTTCTTCGAGCAACATTTTGAAAGGATATCATGTCCTGTCATCTTTCTTTTCTCCTACCATGAGAGATCACTTGGGCGTGTGAGAGATTTTATCCTCAAGAGAAACAAGCTCAAGACCCAACTCTTTGTACTCCGACCTCAATGGGGACATGCATTAAGATGACAAGGAGAAGACCACTCTAATACCACTGATCCAGATTTTATGAGAATAAAGAAATGACTACAGATTATTAACAAGTGCTTAACACAAAATAACAGAGATATAGTAAAACTGGTTTTCTATTCAATAAGGAAATAACATGAAACTATAAAATGAAGCGGAAAACAAGCTTGTTGGAATGGTGGCGGATTATCTTTGAGAAGATATGTGATGGTTGCGCTCATTCACAATGTTAGCGATAAAAAATGTAATGGTATTTTTGAAAGCCTGTTCATATCCCTCTAATTTTTACTTGTTATTTTTGTGGCCAATGTCTTATATTTTCAATTTCCCCATTAAGTTCCCATTGTTTTTGTTTTATCTATACCCTTGTGACATTGTCATTAACCTACATTTCACAAACAAATTGTCAATATTTCCTAAATCCTATTTTTATCCCTCTTTAGATTTGCAACTGTTATTGTTACCAAATAAAATAAGAATTGATGTGTGCTTTAAGTGGCTTAACCCTAGGTTATATTATACACTATCCTAAGTCTAATCCTATTATCAAATCTAGTGCATGGACCAAAGTCTAGCACACCTAGCCATGAGTCAAAGCCATGGATTAAGCCACGAGTCAAACCTCAACACAAGACAGGTCAACACCCCATATCAAACCTAGTGCCGAGCTTCAGAATTCCATTTGCCTCTATCAAGTACCTGAGATCATTGGTGTCTTGCGCCCAGCCAAATCAATGATACAAGTGTCAAAGAAGGAACAATTTTTCAATGGTGAATGCAACATTATTTGTTCAAGGATTGACATGTTGAAAATATCTAGCTACGAAGAGGAGCCACAGGAGGAATTTGCACCAAGTTGCAGAGTTTAAGTTATCCATTGACAGATCATCAAAATCAAAGCATTGCAGTAGAGATTGAGCTACGATCCTAATGATGATACAGGGGCCAAGATATTGATCGCAAGTGTCAAACATGTTTCATGATAATCCACCGATCGAGCCATAAGTTCAAACTACAGAGCATTCAAGCAATAGGTCATGCAAAGTCTACATGCCAAGTCACCAAAGCCACACAACTGCCCAACCCAATTCCATTCACTTGTATCATCGAATATGCAATATAAGCTTTGGAAAATATAGAGGACACAATCTTCAAAATCTCGATGTTTGTGATGATGAGAAAAATTTAAAATATTAAAACACAAATGAAGACGGGTGACAGATGCACACACAGGTACCCTGGATTTAAGATTGCTCAAATTTTGAAATTGGAAAGGTCAAGGGTTCTAAGGTTCCTTGTGTTGAGACGCAAGTGTAATTAATGACTAAAAAATTGCTTCATGGATACAACACAGGAGCCAGATCCAGATTTCTTTTGGACGTCGTGGCATAGAAAACAACATATACAACAGCCCAACATGGAGCGCCCAAGCACTAGGTCCAATTCATATGAAGAAGGAACCCATGGGATGGCACCCTCTCACCATATCTCATCGACAACACATGCATTTACAATGCCAGCTTTGCAAATGAGGAAGGTTGTGTCATATCAATATGCCAAGTGTTTTCAAAACCATATAAAGAGACAGAGTAGTTTCTTAAGGTGCCTTATTGATAACACCAGGTGCCCAGAGATCATACAAAGCCGATTTCAATGCCCAAATTGTGCGCAGAGATCAGAGTCTTGTGCCAAATTTTGATTTTATAAGTTCCTCAATGGAAAGCGCAAGTATGGCTAGAGAAGAAAGGGTGGGAAATACGTTATTTTTACAGGGATCTCATATTCATTGTTCCATCTATCTTGAACTTGCCATTGATGGTGGTCAATATTCCATTGCAAGCTCAAGTGCAGTCATCATTTTTACATTGTGAATTATATTTATGAATTTCCTTCTCTAGATTGCATTGAGTTAGTCTACAATGAAAAGGGAATAATGCAGTACACATGAGCTAGCTTTTTCTTTGTTGAAAGAATCAAATTCCACCTCATCTCGGTATAAGGTTAATCCTGTGGCTTCATTTTGCCAACTTTTGAATCCCCTTTTTCAAATAAAGGCAAACATAGTCATGTTTACAGCTCAACTCATACCTAAGAGTTTACAGTGGATGCTTATCGATGAAAAGTTTCATGGGTAATATAAAAACTGTGGATAGTTTTTGTGGTTCTTCTGCATGCTTATGATACAAAATCCCCCACTAGAAACATAAAGGAGAAAAGTCATCATTGGATGGAAAAAGATAGGGGATGTCTTGGTATTCATGAAAGATAAAATGATGAAATTTACAGATAAAGAGTTTGGTGCAACATTTAAAATAGTGTTGGTTTTGATAGTGTGAATGGACTTGGGGATTTTGTAATCTAGGGTTTTGGAAATGTTGGTTCCTGGGCATATGAACTCATCCATCAAAAGGATGAAAAATTCATTGTTGTGAGATATTTCAGGATCTATAAAGAACATTAAATGGCCTTGACATTCTAGCTTTAATGAAACACACAAAGATAAATGGTGTTGTTAAAGGATTTGAGGGAGCAGATTCACTTGATCCAAAAAACTCTATTTCTTGAAGATCGTGATGTGCTCATCCTTGCTACTTTAGGTGGTGTTCTTAATGGGGATAATGTTAGTGAAGTAAAGGCCAAATTTATAACAGAGGCAACCAATCATCCCATGGATCCAAAATCTGAGGATATTTTATGCAAGAAAGGAACGTGAAGAGATCCAAAGGCTCACTGATGAACACAAGGGTTTCACAGACTTACTGACTATTTGTAGTTAATGCCATGACTTGTTTGAGCATGTCTATTGCAGGAGACAGAGAATGTTTCAAAGACCTATAGTTTCAGGGCTTAACTGAGTTTGAAAAAACAATTTTTAGCTGTCGAAAGCTCTGACTTTCGGTAGCTTACTCTATTTTGTTTCATGCATATAAGATTCCAAAAGCACAGACACATACAAAATGCTAGTCTATTTTCTCAGATCAGATTTTCTTGCAGCCAGATCTCTCAAGGAGATTTACAGGTCCATACCAATTCTAAAATACAGAAGATAAAAGTCTTTTGTAGATTGTGAGGAAAGTTTTAAAGATAAATTTGAACTCTCATTCGGTTGAAGAACGAGCAGATTGAATCAAACTCATCAGCAGGTGGTAGAATTTTAGATCAAGTCAAATTCTTCTAGATTCTAATATGATGACTCATGACTTATGTGGCAGGTTGAACATTTTAAACAATTATTTCATCCTCGAGAAGCTCTTATAGCAGACTTATAATTAATGAAGATCACTTATCCTTTTAATAGAATCTCATTTGTAATTAGTTTTGATTTAACAAGTGTTCATTGGATCCAATTTTAGAGGATCTCATTTAGGTTGTAAAAGGCTATTTAAGCCCATTGAATTACAATGTAAAGGAGGAGACAGTCTGAAGATTGTGGTTCGACTTTGGAGACTCTTTCAGACTTTGTACTCAAGATTCTCATTTTCATATTAAGTAATACAAGCTTCTTTTGCCATTACTTGTTCAAATTCCCATCTTCTTATCTAGTTTGTACTTGCACTTGAATGTTATATTCATGTTATTCACATTTTTATAATGCCTGATAGCTATCATCCTGTCTTTGCATTGATGAGTTAGAATTGGAAGTATTATTTACTTATTGTAATCGACCATTCATATATGTTTATTGTATGATTCTTCTAGTATAGTAAGGATTCTCCACACATCCACTTATTTAAAAACTCTATGAACAGTAGTAGTTGAAAGCCTTGTCAATATAAGTGTGTTTATGCATGTCTTGAGTGAGTGAGGTTTGATTTAGTCATCCGACTTGCTCCATTCAAGTGAATCATTGAGATATTAGTTAAGTTACCAGGCATCTTTGAGATACAACCTAGGAGAGTTTCCTGGAGTGATAACATGCAAGAAGATGATTACAATGAGGCTCTAAAGGCCTTTTTACAATAAATAGGAATGCCCAAAACCCTAGACATCCAAAAACATAACCCTAGGAGATGAAGCGCCAAAAGTCATGTGGGCCCCGTTTGGGTACGTTAGTACATCAACTTCTCGGGGTCGTAACTTTTGCATACGATCTTCGTTTTAGGTGCATGATAGCCCATTTGAAAGGTATCGTCAAGGAGATTCATTTTGGGGGCAACATCGAAGAAAATTTCAAGTTGGCCCCCGTTTTCCCAAAAAACATCATTTAGGGCCTCAAAACGGCTTTGGAAGTTTCAGGACCCGAAAAACTGCTAAAAATAGTAAATTACCAAAATTGCTAGAAAAATATTTTGAGCCAGTTGGAAAAGATGGGTGGCCACGAATATCCACCTAGATCAGTCTCTCATGGTTAGTGATGACCATTTCACACTTTACCAGTGATGGGAAAAAAATTACTTGTGTTATTTTGTATTATGTTGATTCTTTGGTATAGAGACCATGATCTATTAGATGGTCTACCATTTTTTTGGGGAGTTTTATATAGCTCTAGATAGATGTCATGTTATGATACATGGGAGGGAAAACTTCCCTTTTATTCAGAGTTGTTTTGTTTACTTTTTTAGAGGTTTCTGAAGAAGAGGCCTACTTTTTCCCATCAAAATTCTAGGCTGATGACTCAGGTGTGGATGCACATGTGGGGTGATATGATGCCCAAGAGGGGTCAACTGAAGTTTTTAGCCAGGATTTCCATAAACACATTGGGGATACCAACTAGTGAGGAAAATCATATGTTCATGATGGTGATGTGTCCTTACATGGGGTTAGATTGGAGAGGATGTTTGAACATCCTCTTCACACCAAATAAGACACCAGATCCTAGAGATAATATTACTATTTTTTTTTAATTAATCTAGTTTCATTTTATTGTCTTACTTAATTAGAATAAAATTAATTCTAACATGTTATTTAACTTGTTTTACTAAATTGTTTAATTATTGGTGTGTACTATAGATATTGCAAATATTGGTATATTCATTGGGGATGTGCCTCCTCCCCCAGCATATGTGGATGAGGATACACCTGAGGTTACGGTGGGTCAGGGTCCTTGGGTGCAAATACCTAGTGGCATGCATTGTAGATCTGATACTAGATTCAAGTTGGATTTGGGGGACCGACTCTGTGCCCTTTTGGTTGAGGTGGGAGTCTGCCATGTGCTTATGCAAGACATCAGGGAAGATCATATTCTTTTGGAGCTTTGGAGGGAGATGTCACACAATATGATGCCTCTTATGTGTCATATCATTAGAGCTACCAGGATACTAGTAGTGATGAGGGTTGTTGATGATACACACTCTTCCTCCAGTACTCGATAGACTGATGAGGGTGGTCGTGATCCTTCTCCAAATTCCCCTCCTCCTCCTTCACCTCACCCAGATGAGTAGGCATCACCTATTCCTCCACCACATCATCTTCCACTTCCTTGTGACCATCCATCATCTTGTACTATAGACCAGGCCTCCACTTTTGTTGTAGATATGATTATCACATCAGTTGTACCAAATATGTTATAGTAGATATTTGAATTGTATATGTGTGTGTGTGTGTGTGTGTGTGTGTGTGTGGTGCATTGTTTTTTTCATGTTGATGTACTTAATTTATATGTTGAAATTGATGTGTATATTGTTAGTTCATGTTAGATATGTTTTTTAAATGTTCTTGAGAGATGTGTATGTTAAAACAGTGTTCAATAGGTGTGCATTTTTCCTATTGATCATAATGATGTACTTGATTAATTTATATTTTGATGTTGATGTGTACATTGTTAGGTCATGTTAGATATGTTTGTTAAATTTTCTTGATAGATGTGTATGTTAAATGATGCTTGTTAGATGTGTGTGATGATGATGTTAGACAATGTTTGTGTTTTGTTAGATGTGATGACAATGATGATGCCTTGCTAGATTATTAGATTTGTGTGCAGCTAGCTAATTAATGGCGTTTATATGTGCTAGATGTATATATAATTAGATGATGTTAGTGAATTTAAATGTATATTTTAGATGATGTTTATGTTTGTTAGATGGTTATCATCGTGATGTTTATTTTTAGTAAATTATCTTTTGAAATCTTCACAATCTAACAATTATATTTCGAAATATTCACATTAATTCCATTGTAAGCGTAGTTATTAATGTTTAAACTGGTATCACATTAATAAATTGTTCTTTAAAAGCATGTTAGAAATTTAATTTTTAAATTATAAACCACATGTTTATATAATATTACTTTTAAATCTACAAAATACATGAAGATAAACTCAATTTTTGGATCATCATGTTAACATATCATCAAAAAGGTTGTACTATTAAACATGTAAATCAACCATATTATTACTTCAAATATCAACATAGATTATTAGGATAAATAAGAAACTATGTAAATTAAAATATTACCATATATATATATATATATATATATATATATATATATATATATTAATTAAAAAACTCATGCCTAATTTAAAATATTCATAACTCAAATGCTCAAGCAAGGAGATACAATGAAAATCTTAAAATTTCCCTAAGAGATTTAAGGATCAAAGTCATATCACTAACAAAAGTGATTTATACAAGCGCTTGAGTGTATCCAAGGATAAGAGGATTGTTAATAAATGGATAAATGCCACCTTCATGATACATCGAAATTCTAACACCATTATGACAGCAAAACAATGTTTCGAAAAACTCTTTTTTAGGTCTCAATGCTTCAATAACATGTTGGTAAAGGGTCAAACTATAATTAAAAATACTTAGTTTTTAGTGTAAAAACCTTTGTGAATCTTACTAATTATATAAAATACCAACTATAAAATGTTTGGTGAATTGTTTCTAAAAACATGTTGTTACGACTTTATCATGAAAATAATTCTTAAAATTTTATATTAAATATGCAACGACATATAAATATCTTCAAATAACTTTATAAAATTCTATTTCAATCAATCATTCCATGCAATCACAAATAATTTGAAAGACAAACAGATTATGCATCAAGTTGATTGTTAACCAGCTAAAAAGTTTCAAAGATTCGTTATAATTAAATTTTCATTTTCTCTGTCACAAGATGAATAAAAAAAATATAATTGGTGAAATAAAGATAACAAAAATACACAACAATGGTATGAAGGATGAAATAAAACATGTACATATCACTCTCTGTTGTCGTCACCCTAATTATCTTCCTCTCTTGGAATGATAACAATGTTATTCTCAAAAATATGTTTTGATCTAGGGTTGTGTCTTAATACGAACCATCAATCCCTATCCAACACATATGGGTAAAAAAAACACTTGGTTGCAATGTTTTGGGAAAACATAAGGCTCCTTAGCTTCATCCCACATCTTTCTAGAGTTGATACATGTCATCCCACTCTCAAGATATTTCTTTACATTTTTCCTATCAAAGGTATCCCACCACTTGCACCTAAAAATAACACATTGTAAAGAAGAAAAGTCCACTCAAATGATCTCTTATATCTTTCCAATGTAACCTAACTTCCCCGATATTAGGTTTTGATCGCGGTGGCTAGCACGAATAGATTGGTCAAAATCGACTTCCACTCCATAGTCTTGTGTCATGTTTACATCATCGACATCCTATGTGCGAAAATGATGTCCATATGCCCACACAGATGGGAACAAATGTACCTATAAAAAAGTGAAAAAATCACAGTGTCATGTGTCTAATAGCTCGATCAATAAAATATAAAATATAGATGTTACAATTCAAAGGTGCATTATGAAGTTAAAAATATACACAAAGAGATTATTACTGAGTTGCTACACCCAATCCCTATGTTTAGTGCATCCTCTTTATCATGCGGCTAATGACAAGATGCACTGTATTTCTCTTCGACTTAGTCAGCAACCCAACTATTGGGGCATATCATTGGAATATTTTCTTTTAAATGATTAGTATAAGGCATGCTTATACCACAACCATATGAATTCTTTCCTATCACTATCCCATTTCCTCCTCTTATGTTCGTACAATGTGATGGAAACCTTCCCCTCAGTGGACGGTCGCTCCACCAGGACCTTCACTATCCACGGCCTGAAGGGTTCAAGCCCCTCCTTATTCCCCTCGGGAATTCCTTACCCACAGAAATACTACCATGCGATTCTCCCTTTTGGAAGTCGGGAGATCGGATCTCGCGATATCGAGAGACTCACAATAACATTCTCGTGCAATCAAATGCCGAACCCCGAACACCGATGGTCAATGGTCAAATCTCGGGATATCGCCACTCACGACACTGAGCCCTTGTGTTTTAAAACCTCCGAGTATCGAAGTGTCGATCCCCGATGAGAGGCCACCTATCCTTCGCTTAGTCTCCCAGGTCTGTGCTGCCACGTTAATCTCGGGACTTCGCGGATCGTGAATCCACGATACCAAGTTTCCCTGCTGCTGGAAACCCCGAATACCGAAACCCCGATACTCTGGATTCGTGCCACCTGTCTCTCCGAGGATCAACGGCTCCCACTAAATCGGGAAATCGCATATCGCGATTTCGACGTGCATGTAATCTTTGCACTCATCAACCCCGATTGTCGATGTGCAACGTCAATGGGTTCTCCCGTACACCCGCGAGTTAACCCCCTCGCAACTTCTCTGTGATCTGACGGTCTACGGAAATTTCGTGACCCCTCTCCACAATTCAAGTCGTTGATTCTCTTCCTCTATGAAGAAACCTCCACTCTACCACCTTCGTCCTGTGCGACCTCTACTGGGTTCGGTTCTACAGCGAACCAAGGGAACTATTCCTCCTGAGATTTTGTTCCTCTAACTCCTTCAGAGAACTTTCCCACACTCTGCTCACTCTTCGACCTTCAACCACTCTCCAAGTGTTGAAGTCACCCAGTTCCTGTGCATTCATGCTCACAACAGCCTCAACCCCTTCCTTCTCATACTTTCTACTGAGATCTAAGTTCGACCTGCACTCGCCTACACAGTTCGAACAATCCAAATTGCTCTGGGCAGAAGAGAACAAAAGTTCAACTACTTAGCCTCCTCAACGCACTCTATGCGGAGGAATTCAACTGCACTCGATGCAGGAATCTCCTGGCCTAAGCAGAGAAACAATTGAAACTCATTCCTTCATTCTCTCAGATTTTGAACCTGATACGCGATTACATATGCAACATATAACAGATAAGCATAAAAGGAAGCAAACATGCAAAGGCATAATATCAACAACACATAGAGATCAAACACATCCATGGAATTGAACCAAAGCTTTTCCTATTAATTCAATATTTGTACATGGAGGGTTTCACAAATCTCTGTTCTTCTCCTCTCTCTGCTCTTCTCCTAATGATGAATAATAATCTCAATTGTACAAGGAGGGTGCCTATATTCGTTTTCCCTCCTGGAAGTAAAAACTGTCTAATCTACAGCTAATTTTCTATCTACCACATTAAAATTATTTAATGCCTTCTTATCTACATTAGGTTACATTAGCGCTTGCTTTGAATGCCTCCATCTAAGTGGTGGCGCAACAATATTTCCCGAGCGTTTCAAAAATATATAGGTGCTGGCCCTATCCAGTTGTCCGTTCTTTTCCCTCCATGCGATGTCTCGGAAAATGACGTCATAGATGCTCCTGCATCACAATGGGACCCATGGGTGTGTTGCCTATGAATTGTAAAGAATGAATTTATTGATGGCATCAATTTCTCAATTCGTCAATTGTTATAATCATGAAATCAAACTAACATATAGTATGTATGAAATCAAAATATACATTATGAAGTTCAGTGTGAATAGTTATCGTGTAGAAATTTGGAAAATGATAAGTCACTTACTCTTTATCAAGATCCTTTTTTCCATTAGTTTTGATAATCTCCCCTTCTCTTTTGTCTTCATCCATTTCATCATCCCAAATGACCAAACCACATGTGTTGTCAATGTGCTTCATGTACTCACTAGAATAATATAAAGACTCATATGATATGTACCCTTCTTCCATATACCCCTCGAGTTTTTCCCTTTGTTGGAGAAATCCTTTCAATTTCTTCATTTACCTCTGTAAGAAGAACATCCAATGACAGAAGACCACTCTGATTAATTCAACCTCATATACTAGGTAAATTAGAATATGAACCTGCAAGTCCATGAAACTCGTCTACAGTTCTTTCTCAAACATACAAACAATCTCAACTATCTCTTAACACCACTGTGGAATGCTATCCATATGAATCTCCTTTGATGTGATCCAACGTACAAATGCAAATAATTTAGATATTGCACATCATAGGTCCTAGGGGAATTCATGGTTCACACATCCAAGAATGAGCAAAGGATAATAACACTACAAATTAAACACATACAACTTTTTTTTTTATCCCATGGCATAAAAATTAAAACAAATAACAAAATCATGTTTTTGACATATGTACTCTTAGAAGGTTCAAATGGTCATGTGATTTCAACCCAACAAATGGTATTCCAAAGTGAATTTGCATCGTAGTGAAGACCCATATAAAGAAGGAAACTTCACACCCAATATAACTTCCTTTTACAAAGAAATATCATCTTTCTTCAAAATCCATAGGACATCAACTTCTTTGAAATACCAAGAGTTACCATCCTCTCCTCTATTTTCTTGTCTTGTCCAATGTTTCTTTTTAGTTTTTGAAGAAAAAAGATCTCTCCTAAAAGCCAATGTGTCACTTTTGTTTGACGATATATGCCTCCATAAAGAAGATGAAACATTTTTAAATAAATGCATGGGATCTAGTAAGTGGGAAATCATAAGATGCTCCCAATATGGGAGCTCATAAAGACAAATTTCCTTTTCATCCCAATGGGAAATTTCTCAACATGGGTGTCGAAGAATTATGGATCATCAAACATAGGCTCCCCATTTGAATCAAACATTTTTGTAATCTCCTTCTCCTTATCTCTCTCATATGCTCTAAGTTGTTATTTTGGTGTCATTATTGCAGGCCTTTAGGTTCTCTGTGGTTTACCATTGAAAGCAGGTGTTTCTCTTCTATAAGGGTGTTGTTCTGGGAGGAATACCCTGGATCAGTTGTACACTTTATTTCATAGTTTGTTTCCCCCCCTAACATTCAGATAAGGTTCACAACATTTACATCCATGATATTGTTTTGTTACAAGACCTGGGAAATCATTAATGTATACAGAACACATTAGCATTGAATATCAAAACAATCACAGTGAATTAAATATGCCAAAAAATATTGGTATGTATATAAACATATCAACAAACATGTAATTTACCATAGAAAACTCTTAATATTGGATAACCATGTGTGGTGTAAGCACATATTTCATACAATGTAAGACTCCTCTATGTTGCAATGGGTCTTAATACAATGTATACATGTATCCCTTCCCATAATTCCTTCAATTCATCTACCAATGGTTGCAGGTAGACATCCATATTCTTCACTTGTCTTCTACTAGGGACTATAAGAGCCAATATAATATTTTCATTCTTCACAAAAAACCATGGGGGGGGTAGTTTTATTGATCACTACTACAGGCCAAAAAAATAGTTGGTGTTTTGGAGGGA
This sequence comes from Picea glauca, assembly GCA_000966675.3. Lineage (NCBI taxonomy): Eukaryota > Viridiplantae > Streptophyta > Pinopsida > Pinales > Pinaceae > Picea > Picea glauca. The sequence continues at coordinate 205,132 of JZKD02S2268947.1, read as the reverse complement.
ATATGGGTTGACACCATCCATGCCTATGCTAAGTCGTAGATTTTGCAATTCATCCTTGAATTTTTCAAGCCATGTATCCTCTATATGATTCATGGCTATTGAATCTATTTGGATTCACACAAATCCCAAATCACTTCATTGTGAGGCATGCCATCCTTGCAACATAGCTAATTCTTTGCATTGAAATATACTTTGAATCCTTGGGATTATTGGCATGTGCCTCATGAGGAGGACCACGTGACTTACCCTTTTTATTTGATTTATGGTACCTATCATGCCCACATTTTGAACATATCTCTTTGTATACATATTCTCCTCTATATAAAATACAACCATTTGGACATGCATGATATGAGATGTACTCAACACCCAACATTTTCAACATTTTATTTTCCTCTTCACAGCTAGCAGGAAAGAAATTATCACTCGAAAGAACCTTATTGTTGAATAAAATTTAGTTAATGGGAAATAGAAATGTACAATGTCATTTAACGCTCATAAAATCGATCGTTCTTAATGTTGATTGTGTGACATGATTTCTAAAAATATAAGGGACTTGATGGCCATTTACCTCAATGTTTCCAAGAAACATATGTTTGACCTGCCAAACTTTTCTTTCAAGTTGTAAAATAAAATTTTTGTCCCCATTTGGGTAGAATTTGACTGTCTAGATCCAAAGAGGGGCGTGGTGGAAGTAGATTTCAGTCTTTCAAAAAAGGTATCAGAGATATGAGCATAATCCCCTAGCTCATCGTTCTAGAATTCATATAACAACATTGTCTCTATGGAAGTCGTATCCCATAAATAATCATCCATACCAACCTCTATTTGAATGACTCCATTGCCAACTTGTGAAGAACTACTATTTTTGTAGTCATTCCTAATTGGTGAATCTTGACATAGTGGGGATTGAATAGGTGGTTGATTTTGTTATCACATAAACTTGCCATAGGTCATATGTAGTTATTTTTGAAACCTAGATCTACAACTCTGTTGAGTCTCTCTCTCTCTTTTTCATGACTTCCTATAAATTTTTATCTTATGGTTGATAAAGTCACGCCGGTCATTTATGTCATTTGCGCAGGAAAAGTTCTGAACAAAATGCAGCATTCGGAGCAGTACTTTTTGGGTTCGATATGCTAACAGGTGACCGAATTCAATTTTTAGCCGTAAGATCTGAGTGAGAGAAAGACAATTCGTCAGATCAACAAGATTACATCGTGACCATCAGATCTCATCGGATAGAAATCGACAATGGGGATTCATTGCGGGGATTGGGATACAAATTAAAGTTTCCACAACTTGTGATCTTGAAATCTCTCACAATTCTTGATCTTTCTGTTAAGGTTTAAGATATTATTGAGTTTATTTTATTTCATTAGATAACCATAGAATAAATAGGATCACTGAGAAATACACAATCACAAGAGACACATCATTTATCCTGGGAAACCATCATGGGGAGAAAACCCAATAGAAACTTCCTTAATATAGATAGCCAATACAGTGCCAAGAGATAACTCAAACAAATACATAAATTCCTCTCCCAAGAATGCACCTCTCTCTCTCTCTCTTCTTCTCCAACTACAACTCTAAACTTTCATTCTGATCATCAAGTGAGTGAGTGAACAAATGAGGCGCTAGCCTCTCTTATTTATACAATCTGGCACCGGGGTGTCTTTTCACTAGCTGGGTCGACTTCTCATTCTGGGTGGTTATAACCACTTTAATATATTCTCAGGATGAATTTTCATTTATCCCATTACAATTAGGGTTTGACCAATCCGAAAAAAGGGATTTGGTCATTTACAATACCTAACATGATCAATCCACAAAAGGGGATTTAGCTAATGAATAATACATCAATAATAATTAGAATACTCTTTGCAGTTACAATATTTTAACACTCCCCCTTAACAAGAAGGGTGTTCTACAATAGCATCAGGCGAGAGAGAGGGCATCATCATCAAAAACATCTTGGAACACTGACTGACATATCTATAAATCATAGGAAGTTTTTCTCATCATCAATATCATCATTCACCATAGAGAGTTGGAATGGCATCATCATCCTCATCAACATGAGGCTAAGGTAATATCATCATCATCTTCAGTGTGACGCTAAATTAACATCATCATATTTGGCATGAAATATGAAATTACATCATCATCATCATAATCATCTTCAACAAGGAGCTGAAGTGGCATCATCATCATCATCTTCAGCAAGAAACTGAAGTGGCATCATCATCATCATCTTCAGCAAGAATCTGAAGGGGCACCATCATCATCATCTTTAGCAAGAAGATAAAGTGGCATCATCATCATCATCTTTAGCAAGAAGCTAAAGTGGCATCATCAACATCATCTTTAGCAAGAAGCTAAAGTGGCATCATCAACATCTGCATCAACATGGATTAATATAACACTAATACATCATCATCATCAATAACAACACAAGGTTGATACAACATCAAAAGAAGAAATATCATAGCACAAAGGCAGGAGAATCATCAACAACAATAACATAATAGCATGAAGGATGGAGCATCATCAACATCAACATTAGGCTGAGAGTCTTCAGCATGAGGCTGGAATCACAGCAAGAAGCTGGCAACACATCATCACAGAATGAGGTTGACACATCATCACAACACAAGGCTGGCACATCATCACATCACGAGGTTGGCATACCATCATAGCATGAGGTTGACACATCATCACAACACAAGGCTGGCACACTTCACAACAATTAAGCTAAGATCACAACACAATAGTTAAGGTGGAATCACAACACAACAATTAAGGTAGAATCACAACACAACAATTAAGCTGGAATCTCAACACAACAATTAAGTTGGAATCAACAATTAAGATGGAATATCAACACAACAATTAAGCTAGAATCACAGCACTCGGATGGCATCTCAACAGAACAATTAAGTTGGAAGCACAACACTCGACTGGCATCTCAACACAACAATTAAGATGGAATCACAACACTCGGCTGGCCTCTCAACACAACAATTAAGCTGGAAGCACAACACTAGGTTGGCATATCGACACAACAATTAAGATTGAAGCACAACACTCGACTGGCATCTCAACACAACAATTAAGTTGGAAGCACAACACTAGGTTGGCATCTCGACACAACAATTAAGTTGGAAGCATAGCACTCGGTTGGCATCTCAACACAGAAATTAAGTTGGAAGGACAACACTAGGCTGGCATATCAACACAACACTACTCCCCCTATCTAGGGAGGTCCTTTTGGACTATACCGAGCTTATCTCGAAAGTGATCAAAATTTCCATGATATAGAGGCTTGGTCAACACATCGACAACCTATTCATCTGTGCTAACATATTGGATATGTATGGCTCCTCTTTGCACCATGTCACAGATGTAATGGTATCAGATCTCTATGTGTTTCGACTTGTCATGAAATACATGATTCTCTGTTATCTTTATACATCTCTGGTTATCACATAGGATCATGGTTTTTTCCATCTCTAGGTCGAATAGACCAGTCAAAAACTTACGAAACCATATGGATTCACAACTGGAAGAACATGAAGCGGTGTATTCTTCTTTCACTATACTGAGAGCAATACTTGATTGCTTCGTACTCTGCCATGAGATCATGGCTGATCCCAAACTGAAAAAACATCCTGAAGTGCTCTTCCTATCAGAGACACTTCCATCCCAATCTAAATCAGTGTACCCACTCAGTGTGAAGTCATGATCTCCATCATTATCTGAGACCACAATCTAACGTACCCTTAAGGTACCTCATCACATGTTTTGTAGCAACTAGGTGAACATTTTTGGGTTCTACTAGAAACTGACTCAAAGTGTTCACGGAAAAACAAATATCTGGTCTGGTGTTCTTTAGACACATCAGCGATCCAATGATTTGTCTATACAACGTGGCATCAATCAATTCTAACGAAGTGTCGACCAAAAGATTCAGCTTCGTTTCCATGGGTGTATTCATGGACTTGCACTCCAACATATCAAATATCTTCAGGATTTCAACTGCATACTTCCCTTGGTCAAGGAAGATTCTCTTTGGGCTCTTCCATACCTCAAGACCTAAGAAATAATGAAATAGGCCAGGGTCTTTCATCTCAAATTATGAAGTGATCTTCTTCTTACATTCAATGATGAGATTTTCTTTTCCAATTAAGAATAAGTCATCCACATACAATAACAATATCATCGTTTCATCATTCATAACCTTGAGGTAGAGGTTAGAATCAACTTTACTCTTGGTAAAGCCCAAGCTCATCATAAAACTATCTCTCCTTTGCAATATCAAGATCTAGGAGCTTGCTTCAACACGTACAGATCCTTCCTCAACTGGTAGACATGATTCTTTCTATCTTCAATATTCAAATCAATTTTTCTCATTACATTGTTCCAATATGGTACACTTGCTCAACTGCAACTCAATCTACACAATCATGTGCTCGCTCTATGTTCTTTCTGCAAAGAACTTATTTTTCTCATTGTCTGGGAGTATGTCCTCTACTCTCTCTACAATTGTTCGTTCTGAAACTAGGACTCTGCACCTGCACCTGATCTATGGCTAAGAGTGATTTCTTCATCCTCACTATGGCTGCTAAAATCTGAGAGTAACTCCTCTTCTTCTATAACAACAACAACTTCATCTAAAACTGAGGGTGGATCAATAACTGATACTAAATATAACTCTTCTTCTTTCATGGAGGTAACTCTATCTTTCATCGTAGTCATGTCTCCATGACCCAACTAATGTACTACACCAACTGCCACTCAATTTTAAATATGGGGATTGCTCCCCCTGCATCTCATACTATATATGAATCATGGTTGTTCTGGTTGTCTTCATAAATACTGGAACTATTTCTTCAATAAGTGTCTCGTCGTAGTCTTCTCCTTTTTGTTGGGATAATCCTCTGGACATACATCAGGCTTTGTATATCTGCAACATGTTTGATCTGTATAGATCACTATTGGAAGTCAATATTGAATTCTCTTCTCATGGAATAATCCATATCCTAGTCTTTTTGACTGGCTTCCTTCTTTGTCACTGAAATAAGGGAATCTTCCCAAGAGATTTCATATCTCCTAGAAGTTTTTGAAGCTATGATCTAGTCTTCTCACGACATCTCTCTCCCAGTCATGGAAGTTGACTCTTCATCTGATACTTTATGAGATCAGGATTACTCTTGATTTCTTCTGAGTCTATAAGGACTTCATCATCTCTTACAGGGTATACTTGGTGTTGAATACCAATTCTAAATACAAAGTCGTGCTTCAAACGATATTTTCTTCCCATTCTAATGTTCGGCCATATTTGGAGCCTTCTGCTCCTTTCAATCAATCTTCATATGAGATACTCTGAATCTCAAGAGATAGATTATTCTTCATCTTCTTTGGTACATGAGTGTATATGGTCATGTACATAGTTTTCTTCATGTCTCATATAATATGTTTCCTTCAACAACCTTCACTATAGCTTCCTCGGAGTTATCACCTGTGACCTAAAACATGGTCAACAAAACAACAAGAAGGAATAGTACTCTTTTGATAATAGTAGATAAAGAAATAGCACGAACAATCGTCACAGTGGATCCTTTAGAGCTTTCACTTGTGACTTGTCTGAAGAAAATATCAAGAGTAAGAAATACAATACGGAATGAGGTCAACACTCTTATAGTGTTGTGATCAAACATTCCTCCATGGAAACCTAGAACTAACACAAGATATTTCTCCTAGAGAAGATGTTAGTTTGTATCAGGCAAATGGTTACATTAAGCATTTATCTCAATATTTTCACATGCTACCAAGTATAATATTCTCCAAAGACTGTTATCTCAACTATAGTGTTTACTTGTAACTTGCCATGTGCAACTTTGAATATTATCAATTTAATCAAACCTGCGACCTATGGCCTCGTCTTAAAGAGTGTGTTTCTTTTCTTCCAAGTCTCCTTCATTCAAGATGAAGAGTACTTTCTTCAACCTGTGTTTTGTACTAAGACAATATGCTATCTTGATAGAAGGTTGGGTTAGAGAATAAACTCTATGGTCTCAACTTTAATCCATATAATACCTTGACTCGGATTTTGACTAAAGGTTAGAATGATGGTCATAGATACAACATGCAACATTGATCAAAATGATGTCATAAAAAATAGATGCATATCAGAATAATCACACCTAGGTTGCATTATTCCTATGAATGTGTTGGATCTTGATATCCTTTTGTATCTATGGCAAGAGATCCCTTCTCCTGCAAATACCCTTTAATGCTTAACAATTTAAAAATATGTGAGTACATACCTTTGATAGCATTTGAAGGTAGTGGCACCATCTAGTAGAAATGGAAATGATCACCAACTCTTAAAAAATTCAAGGGTGACTACAACTGGTGCTACAACTGATACTTCAACTGTAATTGATACTACAATTGGTTCCGAGACTGCAACTGCAACTGCAACTTAGGGTTTTATGAGGAAACCCTAATTTTTCAAACTTTAAATTTTGAAATTCTGATCCAGGGGATAAATGTGCTGAGTTGAGGTGAGTAAGCTGGTGCAGTCAGATTTATGAAAATCCAACTTTTACCCCCTTAGACTTGACCAATGGATTTCTTAATTGGTGCTTCTGGTTTTCTGGTACCGACAAAAGATAGGGTTTCACTTTCTGGGAGATCTACCCACTGAAAAGGTGCACTGAAGGTGCCAAAGAACTCCTTGGGTTAGGGAACACTTTTCTATATGGTTTTGAGACTAAAACTCTTCTTCAATAAAAATCCTTAATTTGCATGTATGACAACAATGACGTTTTTTTCTTTCTCTTGTGAAATATGCTCTCTTCATCTTAGCTCTGATACCATGTTAAGGTTTAAGATATTATTGAGTTTCTTTTAATTCATTAGATAACCATAGCATAAATAGGATCACTAAGAAATACACAATCACAAGAGACGCATCATTTATCTTGGGAAACCCTCATGGGGGAGAAAACCCAGCAAAAATTTCCTTAATATAGATAGCCAATACAATGCCAAGAGATAACTCAAACAAATACATAAATTCCTATCCCAAGAATGCGCCTCTCACTCTCTCTCTTCTTCTCCAACTACAGATCCAAACTTTTGTTCTGATCATCAAGTGAGTGAGTGAACAAATGAGGTGTTAGCCTCTATTATTTATACAATCTGGCACTGGGGTGTCTTTTCACTGGCTGGGTCGACTTCTCATTCTGGGTGGTTATAACCACTTTAATATATTATGGGTGGTTATAACCACTTTAATATATGTTGGGGCCGACTTTTCATGTAGCCCATTACAATTAGTGTTTGACAAATCCGCAAAAAGGGATTTGGTAATTTACAATACCCAACATGATCAATCCACAAAAGGGGATTGATCTAATGAATAATACATCAATAATAATTAGAATACTCTTTGCAGTTATAATATTTCAACACTTTCTAGATCAATAGAACAACGGTGCATATCGATCCCGCTAGGAATAAGTATCTTCGCATTGTGGGGATCAAAAAGGAAATTAAAGTATCTACTAGTTGTGAGCCCGCAATCGCTCATGGCTATTGATCTTTGAGAAGGGGACATGTGTGAGGTGATATTGTAATTCGGGAGAAAGCAAGAAGAAGAAAAGGCTTGAAGCCCGAACTCCCAAATTAAATCTCAGTCGTCCAAATTAGGAGGACACACGTCACCATATCTCACACTTTGGGAATTCCTCACTTTGGAGGATTGCATGAACAAGCAGAAGAAAAGGCCCGAAGCTCTAACTCCCGAAGTAAATCTTGGTTGTCCAAATAAAGAGGACATGCGTCATCAGATCTCACACTTCAAGAATTTGGCACTTCAAAGGATTGTAAGAGTTATGCATTAAAAATACCTTAATCTTGAACTCCCGAAGTAATTGTGAGTCGTTGATCTTCGCAGGAGGAAGCAGGGTCCATCCAAGAGCAGTGTGTGGAAAAAGAAGTGGGGCTTTCCTAGATCGTAGATCATGATTAGATCGATGGCTCACATGTATTCAACATGTCAAAATTGTGCGAGTATTAGTGTCTAGGAAAAGCCCCGGAGTTGCAGATCAAGCGTCATGCGTCCTTCTCCATTGGACGATCATGATTTACTTCAGTACTTCGGGAGTTTTTCCTTTGAGATTTTCTTCTTCCCCATGTCCATTTTCCTCTGAAGTATTTTCTCCCGAAGTCCACAAATCTATGTCACGTGTCCTCCGTAGATCAACGGTCGTGGTTCGTTTCCAAGCTTCAACATTCATTTTAGGCCACCATGTCACTCTAGGCCCATATTACTCTGAGAGTTATACAATATCTACATGATTTCCCCCCCTAGCTCCAAGTGTCAAAGACACAAGCCACCCATCTATTAGAGGCATGCGGAATCCATCTAGCACTGACACAGGGAACTCATTTCAATAATTTTGGACATGTCTTCAGCCTATTGTTTAGTAACACTTGTCACCCCTCAGTCCACGACATGTCAGCATAGTGATGTCAGGCCTCCCCATCTATTGTGGGAGATCATCCTCCAGGAGGTGTTCGTTTTCAAGTGCCAAAGGTAGCGGCCTCCCTAAATCACAATTTTAATGGATCCTAAAATTGGTCGAAGGATAAGCTTTAGTGGTGGCGCTAGATTTAGCAGGTGCGTTGAGATTACAAATCGTAACCCGATCAATGACCATGTTTCATTATGGGGACACAACATGATTGAATGATAAAATTATTGAGCGGTCCCACATTTGAAACCATGGTATAGTGGAAGAGCTACATGGTGGAAGGTGGTGAATTGCAGGCTCAAAAGCAATGTGAATCCAAACCTCTTATGAAAGCCCCACAATCACATTCTTATATAACAACAAATTCAAGAGCAACACATGGTCGCCTCCTAGGCATTAAGCCTCACCTCGATCCCCGGGAGAGATCAGTTAATAAAAGAGGGAATGGTAGTTGGTACCTCAGACTCACTCCATAAATAGAAGGCATGGAGGGTCTATCCATGGAGACAGAACTGTTAGCCCGAGGTACCACGATGAACGATTTTTCCTGTAGGCCCATGCTGAGCTGAATTTGCTTTTGATAGGAGGATACATGCACAGTATGACAGAGCAAGGAGAAGACAAAAAGGCTTTGAATGGAATGGCCAGATCACACTCTTATTAGTTGTGGACTAATCTGAGTATAAATAAATCAGTTCAAGATTTTTTTATGGTCATCAAATGGTTGAGCAGAGATCCCTATTTTGTAAGATTTGATAGCAGAGTTGTTCTCTAGTTTTGTATGATACTTGGGACTTTCGCATTAATATAAGTCAGCTTCTTTCATCTCATTGTTTAAATTGTGTTGAAACACTCGGGCATGGAGTATCCAGTCGAGGGTTGTAGTTGTATTGTAATGTAGGTTTGATTATAATGTTGTTGTGACCCATTCCAGTACTTTCCCTTTGTTATCTTATTTCCCCTTATGTTGAAATTCTCATGCATGGAGGATCCAGACGATTTGTTGTAGTTGTATGATAATGTAGGTTTGATTATTATGTTACTGTGACATATTTCTGTGTCTGAAACTTGATTTCAAGAGTGCTCTTGAGCTGAGGTTTTCTTTACCAAGTTGCTTGAAATTTGGATTCCCATGGTAGACTTGTTCACCTCTCTCACTAAGTCTTCCCTCTTCTCACCTTTAAGCTAAAATCACTGACTGAAGTTAATGAGGACCTCATTTCCCTATGAATTTCTAGTCCAGTTTCTATGTTAAATCATTCTTGTACTCAGTTTTGTCCATTTGACCTCCACTGATAATACCAACATCCAACAAACATTTTGATGGGTACTGGTCTTATCCTCTTGTAATATGAGGGTGACTCTCAGTGCTAACATTCTTGGTGTTGTTGTCGGAGAACAAATTGAAGACATTTCCCTAGGATTGAACGATAAATAAATTATGATTCTGAAAGTGCATCAGAAATCAATACCTTGAAGATTGCAGCTTGCACCTGGTGACTCCATTGTTTTAGTTGTGGATCCCAAAGGAAGACACACGAGGTATACTCCACAACTACCTCTGGAAACAGTTGAAGCTGACCCAGAAAATATTATCAAGAAAGGAAAGACCTATCAAGAAGGGCTTTCAACTATTGTACTAGGTGATTCTGGTGATTTACTCAATTATTCTTTTAAGACTCCAGTGGCTACATCTAATTCTCCTTTTATACTGTCTGCTGGAGTTTCTAGAAGTTTATATTTTGAAATTTTTCCTGTTGGACTCCCCCCTTCTAGTCTGCATTTGGAAGGATAAACCTTTGAAACTCATGTTTCCCCTGATATTATAAAGTGGTTTAGACCCAAGAGCTTAGAATATTTTCCCACTTTGGGTTTTCCTACTCCTCCTCCTGTCAAAGTTGTTGTATCTAAAGGGGGGAAGGAGCTTGTTTTCCTTTGAACCCCATATTATTCTCCTCCAACACTCAGTTGTTTCCCCTTTCCCCTAGAAACACAACTCCAGTCTCACCTATCCAAACTCCATCTCCCTCTAGTTCTCCTACAATTCACATCCCAATGGAAAGTGCTAATTCTCCTAGAAACATAATGGATGCCATAGTGGTTGTTAGATATTCCCCTATTGTTTTAACTCATCCTGTGAATGCTCTCCCAACTGGAGAATACCTTAATTACATGTCGAAGTTCACAGGGGAGGAAGACATAACTACAGAAGAACACCTTTCATTTATAGTTATGCATAAAATTAGAACATTGAAAATGAAGATGTGTGGCTGAGATTTTTTGTACAAAGCCTTGATGGTGAGGTTAGGAAATGGTTTAGGGGATTAACTCGTGGATCTATTGATGGGATTGAGGCTCTGGATGATTCATTCTTAGGACATTAGGGGGATAAAAAGGATTTTCTTTATTATATTACAGAGTTTGAGTCACTTAAGAAGAAAGAGGGAGAATATATTTCAAACGTCTCAAAGAGGTTTAACAAGATGTACACTAAAATTCCCACTGAAATAAATCCTAAAGAAACATGTTCCAAGATTACTTATTCCAACACTTTTTACCCTGAGTTTTTCCTCCTGTTGAGAGAAAGAAGAGCTACCTCTTTAGCTCATATGCAAGATGCAACCCTTGAAGTAGAGTCTAATATATTGGCAGCTTAAAATCTCAGAAGTAAATATGATAGAGACATAAGAATATATAGGTCTAAAGATTCAACCTCTAATTCCTTTGCTTCCCACCCTCAAGTGGATGAGTTGACAAAACTGGTAAAATCACTTTTTGCAGAAGTGGAGAAATTGAAATTTGAAGGAAGGAAGAGCTATAGGAATCCCCATAATGATGATAATAGGGGTGACTTTAAAAGACCAAATAATTACCCTCGGATCATCCAAAGAGATCAAATAAATAGGGTTAGGGATGATCAAAAAATCCAATCCCCTCTCCAAAATAACCTTGTTACTGATGAAGAAGGGGAGGAAGAATATGTAGATCCTAAAATCCATTGTATTGGGGACACCTCTTCATCTCATCATTTGACCCAATCTACATATGAAGAGGCTCTCATGGGAATCCAACTAAATGAGTTGAGCAAAGGGAAAAGGACCAATGGAAATTAGATACAACCTAAGGACAAAGTAGAAAGAGGGAGAGCCTCACATTCCTCCTCATCCTACTCGAACAATGAATCATGCTAAGGATGTGGCAACTAGCAGCAAAGAAAAAGAGGCACAAAACCCCTAGGTAGTGGTTAATATCCCTATCCCAAAAGTGAAGGATATTTTGAAGTCTCCCTCCTCTTTTATATTTGAGAATAAGATTCAAAAGATTAATATTCATGTGCCCTTCTTGGAGCTAGTTAAAAATGAGGGTTTCAAAAGGTATCTCTCCAAAGTATTGCAGCCTGAACCTTCATCTCATCCCATAAACTCAGACAACCTCCTATATGAAAAACCAATTGTAATACTAGGGCCTTTGGTAGAGGATAGGGATGACTCCTCCCCTCCTTTCTATACCTCATTAAACATTCATGATAAAGTGATGCATAATTGCTTGATGGATTCAGGGGCATATCACAATCTCATGCCTAATATTGTCATGGATGAGCTTGGGTTGGAGGTTACAAAAACCTACCATGACATGCACTCATTTGATTCCGGGAAGGTGAAGTGCCTCGGGGTTATTAAAGACCTGGTTGTTTCCTTGTTCCAATTTCCAATGAAAAGCATGGTCATGGATATTATGGTGGCTGATGTTCCCCCTAAGTTTGGGATGCTCTTGTTTAGATCTTGGATCAAAATACTGGGGGGAAATTTGTAGATGGATATTGTATATGCCACTATTCTTGTGTTTGTGGGGGAACATAGAAGGCTTTATAGGGAAGCACAACTTGCTTACTTTATCAGTGATGAAGCCAATCTGACCAACCACCCCATTTTTGCAATAGACATTGATTTAGGAACCAATATGTTATAGCTAACTGATGCTCCTCAAACACCTATTGAAATTAGAAAGCAACCCATCACCTCTTGTGAAGCCCCTCCTCCCAATACCTCTATTTGGAAGATGTTTCTTGATGGAGCCTCCTCTAGGGAGAGTGTTGGTGTTGGAGTATTTTTTATTTCCCCTACCCAAGAGACCATATCAATGTCTTACAATATTGAGTTTGAAACAAAAAACAATGTGGAAGAATATGAGGCTCTTGTCTTGGGTTTGAGAGCTTCCAAAGACGTGAAAATTGAAGAACTAGCAGTTTTTGGAGATGTTGAGTTGATTGTTCATCAAGTCAGAAATATGTATCAGGCTAAGCACCCCAGGTTAAGGGCCTACAAAAATGAATTCTAGGATATGATTGACAGTTTCTTCTTAGATTTTAATATCTCATTTGTTCCAAGAGAGGAGAACACTATGGCAGATTCCTTGGTTGTCTCAGCAAGTAAAGGATAGACCCTTTATTCCTGACAATGTCAAACATTGGAAGGTCTTTGAGGATGATATTGAGATAAAAAAGTTTCTTGAGACTATGGATGAATTTTCTGATTTGGATATTGATCGGGATCATGATTCTGAAGAAATCCCTCATGATGATGTTTTTCTTAATAAAATTGTTGACCATCATATTGTTCAGTTTCCTAGTAACCATAATCCAAAGGGACTAGTCCCTTTGGAGAGTTTGTTGGACAAAAATTATTTTGTTGTAAAGGTTAAAGGTTCGACTGAAAATGTTGATGTGACTGAATGCAATTTGGGAAAAGAGGAAGACCCAAAATATGTCAAACTGTCTAGCATTTTTTCAAAGGAGAAAAGGGATGAGTATGTCAAGCTTTTGAAGGAGTTTGTTGATGTGTTTTCCTGGAAATATGAATATTTGAGAACATATGAAACCAACATCATTGAACATAAGATCCATTTGAAATAAGAGACCACACCTTTTAGGAAGAAACTCAGAAAAATAAATCCCATGATGCTGCCTATTATGGAAAAAGAAGTGAAAAAGATGTTGGATGCCCAGATCATCATCCCTATGAGATATTTAGAATGGGTGGCTAACTTGGTGCATGTGAGGAAGAAAAATGGGGAAATTAAGTTATGTGTTGATTTCAGAAATTTGAACAAGAGCTCCAAAAAGGATAACTACCCCTTGACAAAGATGGATCACATTTTGCAGAGAGTGACTGGTTCATCCAGGATGTCTATGATTGATGGCTTCTCTGGATACAATCAAATCTATGTCCTGCCTGAAGATAGAGAGAAGACAACTCTCAGTACTCCTTGGGGCACATTCATGTATGTTAAAATTCCCTTTGGATTGATGAATGCAAGAGAAATCTTCCAACAAGCCATGGGCATTGCCTTCATTGAGAAAGAGAAAAATTTGTAGTCATCTATTTGGATGACATTACAGTGCTCTAAAGGTATGATAAAGAGCATTGTCATCATCTAGAGAAATTTTTTTTGAAGTGCAAAAGTTTTGGTCTCTCCCTCAATCCTAAGAAATCCTTGTTTGCTATGGAAGAGGGTAAATTATTGGGGCATATTGTGTCAGCAGAAGGAGTAAGAATTGATCCAAGAAGAGTAGAGGCCATCCAGGCCTTATGTTTTCCCAGATCTAAGAAAGAGGTTCAGTCTTTCTTGGGTAAAATAAACTTTCTGAGGAGGTTCATTTCTAGTTTTGTTGAGTTGGTTAAGCACATTACAACCACTCTTAGAAAGGAGAATGAAGTGAAATGGACTGTTGAGTCCATAAATTATTTCGACCAAATCAAGAGGGATTTGACTGAAGCACCTATGCTCATCAGCCCTAACTATTATAAGGAATTTATAATATTTTTTTCCCTCATATGATACATTGGTTGTTTTTTTGCTACAAAGAAATATAGAAGGGTTAGAGAAAACTATTTCCTTTTTCAGCAGAGCATTGAGGGACGTAGAAATGAGATATGATATCATGGAGAAGCAGAAATATGATTTAGTGAAATCCCTTAAGGATTTCAAAATCTATGTTTTGCATTTGAAGATTATTGTATATGTCCCCTCGGCCTTAGTAAAAGAGATATTGATCCAGCCTGAAATAGATGGGAAGAGAAGAAAATGGATCACCAAAATTTTGGAATTTGACCTTGAAATAAAGCCCACTAAATTAGTAAAAGGACAAGGTTTAGACAAGATACTGGTTGAATCAAACTGCAAGGATTTAAGGGTTAATTTCATCAACATAGACTCGGAAAATCAACAAACTGAAATTGTTGATAAAGACTCTCATGTCAGCTGCAATTTGGCAAAATGCAATTGGTATAAAGACATCATATATTTTCTACAGAAGTTGAGGCCTCCTTATGGTTTGGATAAAAACAAGGTGAGATATTTGAAGCTCAAAGTAATTAAATATTGCCTCATTGATCAGGTTTTGTACTGGAAGGATCCTTTGGGATTTCTATTAATATGTCTAGACCCACAGGAAGCCCAAAAATATATGACTTATTTACATGACATCTTATGTGGGGGACATCGCTTTTGGAGGACCACAAATTATAAAATCCTCAGATTCAGGTATTTCTAGCCCAACCCTTTTACTAATGTTTGTGCAAATATTAGAGCTTGTGTCATATGCCAAAAGTTTTCTGGAAAGCAGCCACTCAAATCTTTGCCTTTGAAACCTGTAGCGGTTTTTGGACCTTTTCAATAGTGGGGTCTTGACTTCATTAGGGAAATCCACCCAGCCTCAAGTGGTCATCACATGTGGATTTTGACTGCCACTGGTTATTTCACCAAATGGATAGAAGCCATCCCTACAAGGAGTTCCTCCCACAAGGTAATCATTAGCTTCCTTGAAGCTATCATGTCCAGATTTGGTTGTCCAAGTAGGATTGTTACTGACAATGTTGCCTCCTTCAAAGCTGAACCATTAATCAATTTATGTATGCAGTATGGGATTACATTAATCCATTCTACTCCCTACTACCCCCAAGGAAATGGTTTACCAGAGTCCTCTAACGAGAGCCTCATAAATATCATCAAGAAATTGTTAGAAGACAACAAGAAAGCCTGGGATTCAAAGCTGAAATTTGCATTATGGGCTAGCAAGGTTACATCCAAAAGGTCACTTGGCATTTCCCCTCTTCATCTTGTGTATGGTGTTGAGGCTATTTTTCCTACTCATATTTCCTTTCCTGTGGTAAAGTTCCTCCAAGACTACTAAGGAGAACCTAGTGATATGGTCAGGAGAATACAACAACTGATAGAAGTACAACAGACCAGAGATCAGTTGCTTGATAAAGCGCAGGATCATCAACAAAAAATAAAACGAGCCTTTAACAAGAGTGCAAGAAAGGAATATTTCCAGCTGGGGGATATGGTGCTCAAGTGGGATTCCCCCAAGCAAGACAAATACAAATATGGTAAATTTGAAGCCTTATGGATTGGTCCTTTCAATATTTGTAAGGTATTTTCAAATAACACTTATAAATTGTAGAACTTGGAGGATTCCGAAGTTTTTGGTGGCCCTCTCAATGGGCATTTTCTGAAAAAGTATTTTTTTAAGCCGTGATCGTCTTTCCACCATTGTAATTACCACTTCCTTTTGTTTCTATTTTGATTAAGAGACTCCATGACCCAAAAGCTAAGGAACTAAAACTACGCATTCTTGGAAGCTCACAGGGAACATGCCATCCCCTGTGGAGCCAATGATATCACATAAAGTTGCCATAGGTCATATGCAGTTATTGTCGAAACCTAGATTTGCAACTCTGTCAAGTCTCTCTCTCTCTTTTTCATGCCTTCCTACAAATGTGTATCTTCTAGTTGATAAAGTCAGGCTGGTCAAGTATGTTGTTTGCGTAGGAAAAGTTATGAGCAGTATGCAACGTTCAAAGCAGTCTTTTTCAGGTTCGAGATGTTGACAGGTGAGCGGATTCAATTTTCAGTTGTAAGATCTGAGCGAGAGAAAGACCAGTCATCAGATCAGTAAGATTAATTCATGACCATCAGATATCATCAGAGAGAAATCAATGGTGGGGATTCATTACAGGGATCAACATACCAATTAAATTTTCCACAAGTTGTGATCCCACAATCTCTCACAATTGTTGATCTTACTAGATCAAAAGATCAATGGTGCATATCGATCCCACTAGGAAAGAGCATCTTTACATTGCGGGGATCAGAGAGGAAATTAAAGTATATGCTAGTTGTGAGCCCACAATCACTTGTGGCCATTGATATTTCCGCAGGGAACACGTATCAGGTGATCTCGTACTCCAGGAGAAAGAAAGCAGAAGAAAAGGCTCAAAACCTGAACTGTCGAAGTAAATCTCAGTCGTCCAAATCAAGAGGACATGCGTCACCAAATCTCACACTTCAATAATTTGTCACTTTGGAGGATTACACAAAAAAGAAGAAGAAAAGGCCCTAAGCCCGAACTCTCGAAGTAAATATCGTCCATCCAAATCAAGAGGACATGCGTCATCAGATCTCACACTTCAGGAATTCATCACTTCGAAGGATTGTAAGACCTATGCATTGAAAAGGCCTGAAGCCTGAACTCCCGAAGTAATTGTGAGTCATTAATCTTTGCAGCAGGAAGAAAGGTCCATCCAAGAGCGGCGCATGGCAACAAAAGTGGTTCTTTCCCAGATCGTAGATCGCAATCAGATCGATGGATAGCGTGTATTCGACATGTCAAAATTGCGTGAGGATTAGTGGCTAGGCAGAAGCCTCGGAGTTGTAGATCAAGCGCCACACATCCTTCTCCATCGGATGATCATGATTTACTTTGGGACTTCAAGAGTTTTTCCTTTAGGAGTTTCGGCTTCCCCATTCCCATTTTCCTCCGAAGTATTTTCTCCCGAAGTCCACAGATCTATGCCACATGTCCTCCTCAGATCAATGATCGCGGTTCATTTCCAAGCCTCAACATCGATTTTAGGCCTCCATGTCACTCAAAGCCCGTATTACTCTGGGAGTTATACAAGTTCTACATGATTTCCCCCCTAATATCCAAGCACTGAAGCCACTTGGCACCCATCTATTAGAGAAACGCGACATCCATCTAGCACTAACACATGGCACTCATTTCAAGCATTTTTGGACATGTCTTCAGCCTATTTTTGGGTGACACATGTCACCCCTTCGTCTGTGACATGTCATCATAGTGATGTCACGTTGCCCCATCAGTTGTGGGAGATCATCCTCCAGGAGGTGTTCTTGTTCAAGTGCCAAGGGTAACACCCTCCCTAAAGCACAGTTTATATGGTTCCTAAAATTGGTGGGCAGATAATATTTAGCAGTGGAGCTAGATTTAGCAGGTGCGCTTGGATCATAGATCACAACCCGGTCAATGACCATGTTTCATTGTGGGGACGCAACATGCTCGAACGATAAAATTCTTGAGCGATCCCGCATTTGAAGCCATGGTATAGTGGAAGAACTATGTGGCATAAGGTGGTGAATTGCGGGCTCAAAAGCGGTGTGAATCTAAACCACTTATGATGGTCGCGCAATCACATGCTTATATACCAACAAATCTGAGAGCAGTGCATGGCCACCCCCTAGGCGTTAAGCCTCACCCCGATCCTAAGGGGAGATCAATTAAGAAAATAGGGACTGGTAGCTAATACCTCAGACTCACTCCATAAATAGAAGGCGTGGAGGATCTGGCCGTGGAGATAGAACTATCAGCCTGAGGTACCACAATGGATGACTTTTCCTGTAGGCCCATGTTGAGCTAAGTTTGTGTCTGATAGGAGGATACACACATAGTATGACAGAGGAAGGTGCAGAAAAGAGGCTTTTAATGGAATGGATAGATCACACTCCTTTTAGTTGTGGACTGATCTGAGTATAAATAGATCAGTTTAATATTTTTTTATGGTCGTCAAATGGTTGAGAAGATCTCCCTATTTTGTAATATTTGATAACAAAGTTGTTCTCTAGTTTTGTATGATACTTGGGACTTTCGCATTAATAGAAGTCAGCTTCTTTCATCTCATTGTTTAAACTATGTTGAAACACTAGGGCATGGAGGATCCAATCGAGGGTTGTAGTTGTATTGTAATGTAGGTTTGATTATAATGCTTCTGTGACCCATTCCAGTAATTTCCCTTTGTTATCTTATTTCCCCTTATTCTAAAATGCTCATGACATATTATGCTACTATGACATATTTCAGTGTCTGAAACTTGATTTCAAGAGTTCTCTTGAGCTAATTTTTTTCTTCACCAAGCTACTTGAAATTCGAATGCCCATGGCAGACTTGTTCACCTCTCTCACTAAGTATTCCCTCTTCTCACCTTTAAGCTCAAATTACTGACTGAAGTTAATGAGGACCCCATTTCCCTTTGCATTTATAGTCCAGTTTTTGTGTTAAATCATTCTTGTACTAAATTTTGTCCATTTGACCTCCACTCATAAAACCAACATCCACCAAACATTCTGATGGATATTGGGCTTATCCTCTTGCAATCTAAGGGTGACTCTCATTGCTAACAGATTCAACCATTATTGGTATGATTCCTCTGTGAGTTGTGCTCTTATTGAATCCTTCTCTAGATTTCACATTGTAGTGAGGTGCAACAGAAGATGATAGGTAGGTCGCTCATCATCATAATCCTAATTTAAAAAATATTGAACATCAGTACATCAATGATATTATTAAGCACAATGCAATTGGTTTGTTCAAATTACATTATACCAAACAATTATTACCATCGCTAACCCAATATTGCGGATAGAAGATGGAATGTTACAATTGGCATGGTAAATAAGTTGTCCATTTTCATCTACCAACTGTTTGCAGTATGTTTCTCCCGATAAGATCTTTCGATGTTTTTGAACTGGTGGAATATTTTCTGCATTTGAACTCAATTCTGAATCAACCTCCTGCAAATTTGGATACATTTTTATTCAGATTGACATGGATAAAAAAATAAAATCAATTAGATAAGCGAAATTTAAATAAAATATGAACTTATTAGAGATGGAAAGGGAGAACTCCACAATTTACTTTGGGCAATATGGAACAGGATGGAATTTGAAGAACTATCCATTTGATATTATAAGTTTTTCTCCCTGCATTTGAGAAAAATTTACAATAAAGTTTTAAGAAAAAGACGGTTTTATGAACAAAATGTATACTATGAAGTACTAGAAGTCATGTGGATGCATCCTAAAAGATAATTCAAGATGAATATACTATTTTATGTGAAAATAAAAATTAGATAACTTTTAAAGCATAATGGTGCGTTTATTTTTTTTAAAACACATTGGTGCCCCTATAACAATATAAAGCATCGTGGTGTTTAATTACTAATCGCACCGGTTCTCAAGATTTTAAATAAACAAATGAAAATTATATGATATTGGTTCTCCAAAAATATTTATCGCATTGGTGATTTGTATAACCAAACGCATGGGTGCATTATATTAATAAAAACACCAATGTTTTGAAAAAATTAAAAAAAAAAATGTGACTTTGTTTTTTTACAATTGAAAAATGAGCAGGATTTTTTTTTTGAAAAACTAATTTCATAAGTCCTTTAAATAGTAAGAATTTATTCACTATTTCATTATTTTTCCAAAATTTATAAGGGAGAGATTTGCAAGAGAGACATACTGGGGAGCATTGTGGAGCAACAAAATACTTTGGAACAACAGAATTATTCAGAAGATTAGAATTTGAAGGGTACGATGATTCACTCAAAACCCTTTTGGAGAAACAAAAATATTTAGAAAATTATAATTTGAAGGGTTTTGTGATTCACTCAAAACCCTACATAGTAAAAATTTTAAATTTCACTGTTGATTTTAATAATAAAAGTTTTTACAATTTCTATCCCTATTTAGATTTAATTAAAATTCAAAAAAAAAAAAAATCATACTTACCTTAATCCCTTGCTTCTTCTTGCTTGTGTGACTGCAAAATTTCACCTTAGGGTTTAAATCCCTCTATCATTTCACAATTAGGGATTTTGATTTTAGGCATTTTAGATTTAATGGGTTTGTGTTTCTATTTATAAGGCATTTGGCATGTGATGCAAGGAAACCACTTATTACATCGGATCCAAATCCTCTCTGCCCTGCCACGTTTTTATAAAAAATGGTTTATGATTATCGGTGCACCAATTTGACTATAACGCACTGGTGTGCTCACTGATAAAGTACAACATAAATGTTGTAACATAATTTTTTTTTAAATTTCATTCATCGATGTGTAATTTTTTTCATTCAGGGTATTTTTTTTGTTTTTTATTTCTACTCTAGTCGCGGTGTTATTATTGATGCATATCATACCATTGTAATTTAAATTATTTTTGTTAAATGTATTTTTTATTGTTGGTGTATTTCTTGTATCGAATGCATCGGTGCTTTCATATTATTAAAGCGCACCAGAAACCATATTTTTTTAAGTTGAAAATTATGTGATTTATTTATAAAATATATT
Source organism: Picea glauca (assembly GCA_000966675.3). Lineage (NCBI taxonomy): Eukaryota > Viridiplantae > Streptophyta > Pinopsida > Pinales > Pinaceae > Picea > Picea glauca. The sequence goes on along the minus strand of JZKD02S2268947.1, from coordinate 184,153 downwards.
TAATAGCTTTTGTATTGAATGGTACAGGTTGTATATTGATAAAAAAAAATGTGTGAGAATAGTTCAAGTAACAAAAATTATGATCGTTCCCCCGGGGGGGTAGCTCAATTGGCAAGTGCCGTGAAAATGAAGTTCCATGAGGTTTCGAGTTCAACTCCCCCCGACTTACCTTGTGTGCCACGTAAGGGGCGTCGTGGACACACCTGGAGGTTATAGTGGTAGTGGTTGGATAACACGGCCATGTGTAATGTGAGCATGTGCCCAACTAGTTGCTGATTCCTCCAGACATAAAAAAATAAATAAATAAATAAATAAATAAAATTTATGATCGACACAATGATAACACATCCAAAAAAACAAAAAAGGCAAGTTGTTTGTAAATTCTATAAAACATTAATGTGTTTGAACTATATGTAAGTTTAACTAATATGTATTGGTTAGTGTGTGTCATGTAAAGCCACAAAATGAGAAATTTCAATAATATTCTTTGTGATATAAGTGCAGAAGAGCATAAAAACTTGATGGAAAAAATGCAAAAAGATGAATCAGGTGAATGAAAAAATATTATTCAATATGAGTTCTTTTTTGAATTTTCATTAATAATATACTTAAGAATATTAGATAACATGTTTCAAACAATCTATTAATTCACATGTATGTAATGTTCTACATGGACCACCAATGAAGGAATAGAATGTCGTCCTAATAAAATAAAATTATAGAAGATGTAAATGATGATGAATTGGTCCTTAGCTCATCTGGAGTAGTGTTGGAGGTTAATCAAAGGGGTGGAAACTTTTACAAAACTATGAGGGATATAGTTGAATGAACGTATATACGTACTTTCCACTTACAATACAAAAATCAATCCAATGCTTCCAAGAACCGGGTTATATCTAAACTACGGGGAGTGCTTCAAGAGTAATGGTCAATGAGGCATGTCATACTTGCAATAGAAAAAACATACAACAACAAAAAGTAATCATTCAAAAAGTAATATTCCTAAAAATGTTTTTCTAGAATATGTATATATTGCTGCAAAGCATTCCTCTATTAATATCAATTTTGTTATATTTAGTTTTCATATATCAATATAAAAATAGTTTATTGTCATGTTAATTTTTTCAGGAAGATTATGAAAATCCCAAAGGATCAACAAGTTGGTATCCGAAAAATGCCAGTAGGAATGTCCAAAAAAGTGTACAAGGAGATGGTCAAAGAAATGGACATAATTGCATCGCAGGAGGAGCCATCTCAACAACAATGTGCTTCAAATGTATGAAATAATTGAATCTTCTATTAGGTACATATAAATAAATAATTTAGAATTCAATATTGATTTTCAAGTATTTTCTTGCAAAAAACAAAACAAAATGGAACCCATTCAGCACATAAAACATGATGACAAGGAAAAAAAGGGTTGATAGAAAAGTTTGTGAGTAATAGTTATTTCCTTATAACAACTTAAGATTTAATTTTTGTATATTTTAAGTTGTTTTACAAAAACCATCCTTGAATGTCTTCAAATACGTGCTAACATACAAAGAAGAGCCATCAGAATAATTGATTGACATTGGATTAAGTATGAGTTGTGAGTATATGTTTTCTTATCAAAAATTAATTATGGAATTTGTAAGTATCTATGTTTTTGTACTTCTCTTGTTTTATAATTAATGGAACAAAAAAAATCCTTTATATTAAATATATGATTTATTATGGGGTATAAAACTTGCAGGAAACAAAGTATGGAAATGGCCAACAGAAGAGTTGTTGAAAAAAGGCACGAGATTTGGTTTTGAAATAATGTGTATCATTTAGGATTCAATTATTTGTATGGTACATTGCTTTTCAATTTACATTCATGTATATTATGTATTTGAATTTTCATTATTCTGACTAATGTAGAGACATTCATTACACTTTATATTTATTTGTGTATATGGAACTTGAAGAAGAGGAAAACAATCAAGGTAATCAACAAAACATTCAGCCAAATATCCCAAGTCATGGAAGTAGCTCAAGCACTGGCAACAATTCCAATGAAGAATGACGATCAATATATTTGGATATCAATGCAAGTTGTTGTATTTTTTGAAATAATTGACTGTGAAAATCAAACATTTTGTTTAATGTAATGGACATAGTGTCCCAATTGAAAGACAGGGTTACAAATAAGTGTCCCATTTTGTATGACAAAGAACCTCTTATTCATATATAATAAAATATGTTTTATTTTATTCTATTACGTTTTCCAATGTCGTTGTGAAATGTTACATCACTAATTAAATATATGGATGATTAAATATTATAATGAAGAGATGTGAAATCTGATGATATAACAAATTAATCCAAACATCATATCCAAATGCACTACTTAAAATTTAATTTATATGAATACTATTATAATATAAATGTCAATTTTTTTATGAATAATGAAATTAAAAAACAGCAATAATTGCATTGTCACAGGTTGATGTTTCTAAATAGAGAAAATGAACACCGGTGTGTTTAATGCTAAAAAGCATTGGTTTTGTAATAAAATATGCACCGGTGTTGTAATACAATGAACCATCACCGATCATAATACCATTTTAAAAACAACAAATATAATAATAAAAATCATCATTTTGGTGCATTTAATTAAAACGATGCATCGGTGCTTCTGTATCATACTTTTGCATCGAAGCATTATAAATGTCATGCATCGGTCAGGTTTTTCTTGTAATGCATTGGTGAATGGTATCATAGAATTGACTGGTGCACTGTTATTATTAAAGAACCAATGCATTATTATTTAGAAGAGAACCAGTGCCCCAATATTGTTTTGACTACCCCGATGTTGTCAGTGAAATGTAAGCATTGGTTCTTTAAGCTTGAAAGCACACCGATGCATATACACCATGAAGTGCATCTCTTAGAAAACCATCCACTAAAACCTACAGCCACCCATATTTTTTTAGTTATAATGAAGTTTCGTTATAATCTCCAAAAAAAAATCCACTACCAAAAATAGATGTTTTAGTGGAGGTTTTTTTGACAATTTTTGTCAAATTTCTAACACTAAAAACCTCTATTATAACCTCCGCTACAAGGTCTTTTCCTTGTAGTGTACCAATGTGAGGTATGGAGTTTGATTGATAAGTTTGATTATTTTATTATTATCTTTGTACCTAGAGAATTAAATGTTGAAGTTGTTTTGCTTTCTAATGTTGTTTCATGATTGATTCCTTTGGCATACTTTTCTCCTGATAATTTTTCTGTTGAATTGATTTGTAGGCAATCAGTGCTAGATAACATCAAAAATTGGATACTCTTTGATGATGATGACCAGATTTTAAGATTTATTACACAAGAAGTCACTTTCAAAGACTTTCCATAGATGAAAATCAACATGTTGAGGAAATAAATGAGATATCTCTAGGTAATTCATCAAACATATAAAATGGAATCTCAAAATCATTGGTAAGTTTAGAAAAAAAAATGTGATTTACAAGATAAATTTAAAAAGAAAACAAATTGTAAAACCAATAGTTTCACAATGCAATATGAAATAATAAATTTAGGAACTGATCAAAATACTCAAAACCTTAATTTAGGAATAAATTGTTCTCCCTTTGAAGGCAGTTCCTTTATCAATCTCTTTAAGGAATATAATGACATATTTGTATGGAATTATAATGATAATAAGGTCTATGATACCAAAATTATCCAACATGTCATTCCTACTAAGGAAGAAGCTAAACATGTGCAACAATAAATATAGGGGAAAACCAATGATATATTGATCAATATGAAGGAATTACATCAAATACATACCTTAGTGATGATGCATCCTCCTTGGATTTTTGTTCCTTGCTCCTCCTTGGCTTCTTGATCAAACTAGGAAATCTAATTCTAGTTTTTCTGAACAGAAGTAGCTCCTTTGCAATTGGAAAACATAACTCCGCAAATGTTTCTTACTTATATTACTCAAGATTTTCCTTCTTTATATAGATCCTTGGAAGAGGCTTGGAAGAGCTTCTAGATATTCTAGAACCCAATAGAAACTCAAATGATATGAGTTATTAGGATCATTCCATGAAGATACAACTCATCCATCACTCACCTCTTCATAAATAATCCAATCTAGAATGTTACAAGGATCACCATCTATTTCAGTATAAATAACAAGCGACGCTCATTGCATTTTGTCTCATATAAGTACCACAACGACCCTAAAAAAAACCTAAATCTTTAGCAAGAAATGTGTTTTGAATTTCATCTTTTGTTGGATTCCCTTATGGCCTATAGGGTGGAAATTAAGGCTATAATATACTCCCCTAATGTGTGAGGTTAGGAAAGGAATGGATGGATGAAACAAATTACATTAAAATAATTTCCATGTGAGGGAGCATGAGGATAAATCAAAGGAGGTCTAGAGGTCAAAGTGTTCCTACAATCAAACGCCAGGGATGAATATATATATATATACCATCCCCTAGGTAGAAATACTCAGACTTTGGAGAGCATGGCCACCAAAGAATAAACTGTGGATCCATGAAATGAAATGAAAAACCATGGACATGAAATAATACACAGTGGATCCATGTCATCAATGAGAGAATAGCCATGAGACAATACAATGTGGATCTATGTCATGTATACAATCATACCCACCAAAAAATACAATGTGGATCTATGTCACAATATATACATCAGGAAGACAACAAGCCCTGGCGAAAGTGTCTCCAAATTATTCAAAGTACTCATATATAAGTGATATACTCCATCACAACTTGGGAGGGGATGTTGTAAAGGAAGAATTGGGCCCCAATCCCAAGGTCTTCATCCCAACCTCTGATGGTACGAATCTACAACATGTGAATAGATGAGTTGATGTCAATCATGGTAGAAACCATCTGATTACTAGTCATTGATGTATATCATTGATAGATGCGAGGGAACCCACAAATGACAAAGATGGACCGCATGCTACCTATTACAATCTAGAAAGTGTGAATAGAGTATCTGACAATGAACACGCGTAGAATCAATCGATTAGGAGTCAATAATGTAAACCCATTTTTGATCACAAGCAGGTCTGCCACTGAAGACTACAAGCTCCAAGGTACTAGCTAGTTTTTAGATCCCTCTCTTAGATAATGTGTTGAAGTCAATAGGAATAAATCCATGAAAGGAGGGCTTTAATGTATCACCCATCAATCAAAATAAAACATACACCGTAATATGATGTGAAGAGAGAGTAACACAAAGTACAATCGACGCAGATATTTTCGACTTAGAAATTCAACAAAACAATAGATGGATGACTCGGACTTAAAATTCCCTTGAACATATAGCAAGTCACAACAATGACTTGGAAGCAAGACACAAGAATTTGATGAATATAGTGAAAAAATGAAGGAGGCATTGAAGCATTCTCCATGATGAATGGAAGAGTAACCCACTGAAGGAGTATCTCTGACTAATATTATTGGGATGGCTCCTAGGAAAGCTAAAACCAAATTGTATGATGAGGAATCAAACAAGTGCCATGTTCAAGGGTGACTCGACTGACACTATCATTTCGAGAATAGACAAATGGTAAAAAAATCCCCACTCTTTTTTTTTTTTTTTGTCTCCTTCATGGTTTAACAAGAACGAAAGAAGGACACAAGTATGCTCAGTAGTGTCTTTTTTATTTCATTTTAATGAGCACTAAAAAGAGATAAAAGTGTACTTGACAGTGTATTTTTTGTGTTCTTTTACAAGTCTAAAAAAAGATAAAAGTATACTCGTCTAGAGAGAACGAGTGGTTTAACAACATACTCCTATGTTCCACACACATGGAACTAACCTAAGCAAGATGAATGAAAATGGTACTGGAAAGTGTGATACACTCTTAGAATTTTTTTCTCTCCATGGGTAAATGGATACAAAACGGAGGCCAAATAATGCAAGAGGTGGATGGTCAAAGGCTACTGCAATAGTGGTAAGCAAGATTTAAGAAAATAACATTGCAGCGGCAGGGTGAATGATGCATGAAAAAAATGCATAGGAAACCATTAAGCAACATAAAAATTTCAGCAACCTCCACGGGATATGGATAGAAAAAGATGAAGAGAGGAAAATGAGTCTCAATGTTGAGTCATGGTGGGTCTAAAAGAGGGCTCCTGGGCCTATGGGAAATTGGAGCAAGGGAACCATATGGAAATTTGGATGCTAACTACGGTGCCCATGGAGGGTATTCATTACCAAACAAGTTACGACGTGAAAAATAGAGTGGTTAATGTCACAACCCGACGGGATTGAACCTAAGGCATAGTGATGGAAAAAATGGATGGTTAATAATGCAAATCGTGGATGTAGTGAAAAACCTATACATATATGATAGTTTGAAAACATGTACCTCAACTTCAATGGAAGTCTCCATATTGCAAAAAAATCCCCCATAATTATGTCAACACATGTAAACTAGATTGTGGGGGTAATAATGCATAGTGAAATATCAAAAAAGAAAATACTTTTGGATTTTTTGGATAAGATATATGAAAAACAAATTCAATCACACCACACACCTATGTACAAGGAACTACACATATTGATGTTTTATGCCAAGTAGATCCCATGGATAGGATCATGCCAAGGATCCTTTTCATCATCGATGAACTGATGGGTTGATGTTGGCATCATATGGCTTACCATGTCGGGGCCATATCACATAGGAATGAATTTCTTCAATAAAAGATACTCATCATGAGTGATTTTTTGAGCTATGGAAGATCCTTGATGGGATCCATCGATACATGAAGGAAGTACAAAACATGAATCTTCTATGGAAGGGGAAGTAGAGAATTCACTGGCAAGTTCTGAAAAATATAACTAAGGAATAAAAGGGTGAAGACTGGAAGGGCTACTGGATGCCCTATAAAATTCCCCTAGTCCTAGATGAAGACTCATCATGATAAATCTTTTTTGTTCTCATCCTTTTGATTATCTAGGGAAGCCATGACATCCCATGTATTTAGGACACCATGTGAACTCATAGAGTCAATAGACCATATGGGTGGAGTATGTTTATCACACTCCATATGAGGATGGAGGTGTTGGCCAATGTCAATGGATGCTAACAAGATTTGCAGATCAAAAATATCAACCATGGTGGGTGATAGATAAGCTCCATATGACTTAACATCCTTAGGGAAAAGAACCACCCCAGGATCAACAAACCTGAGGGATCCACTAGTAAATGAAAATATCATGATGATAGGAGTAACGTTTGCAATAAGAGGTGGTAGGGGAAGGAGAAATATTCCCATGAGTGAAGGATATTTAAACATACTTGAACCCACACTCATGTAATACTATGTGGTATCACCAACAAAGGTTGCATTAGACCCCACATTGGATCCAAGGTTTGGGTGTAGAACACTAGTTGATCAATTGTCACTATTTTCCCTTGATGAGGGAAGTATAAGACCCTGAATATTGATGATACAATTGTAGTCATTTCATATAACCAAGCATGACCAAGTAGCAAATTGTACTCAAGAGGTGCATCGACGACCTCCACAACAATAGAGACAGAATTACCACCTAAATCGATGAGTAAGGTTGTGATTATTCCATGGGGATGGAACATATGTCCATTGAATGATTTCAAAAATGTGGTAGAAGTGTTGGGCTAAGGATATTTGAGGTCATTCCAACAAGAAACATACATATGCAAGTTGAGGCTCCTTCATTGACCACAGTTTAGAAGATGCTTTTTCCCATCATGCACACTTTGATATGGAAAGAAACCTGATGGGAGAGCCTATGAGTAACATTATCAAAATCAAAGGGCATAAAACTTGAATCAGAGGGATAAACCCTACCTATAGCAGACAACAAGTCTTTTTTCATTGGGTATCTCCAGAGGACTTCGAGGGAAAACATGACATAAGGTGCCTAGGACAATTCTTCCACAATATTGTAGTTGTGGGTGGCCCATGTTTTTGGATTATTTTTCATTTTTATAAGAACACCCTTTGAGGGGAAAAGAAGCTCATCAAAATATGGATTCTTAATTTGAAGAGAGCCACCAGTCTGAGAAGAATATGTTGTCTCATGTGCAGCACGAATGGTCTCAGATGTGTTCTAGTTCTTGGCTCATATTTTCAAATTTAACATGTGGTCTCATAAAAATAAATAAGCATTCAAGGAGGACCCCTCGTGGTGATGGGTAACTTCCATTCCCCCTTGTGGAGGGGAGATATTTTTTGCAACCATGTGTTGAGGTTGAGGGGGAAAAGGATGAATAAAAAAATCAGGTTGTTGGGGGGATTTTTGTTGTCCCAAATAGAGATGGATAACATCATTTTAAGGACACTGATGAGTAGGGTGGTCCTCCCCACAAACCATTTAGGGAAACTGACTCTTGTTTTATCTTTTGTGCTCCCCTCTTGGGTGTTTTGGGTGGGCATGGTCCCTTTCTCAACATTGGAATTTTTCTTCTTATTCCTCTTCTTCTTTCCTCCATGTAACTAAGGATTATTCATTTGTTTGTACTACACTAAATTCACCTCAGAGGTATAATAAGGGACCATGGAAGTTTGAGCACTAAAACTAGCAGTTGACAAGTGTGAAAAAATATCCATATAACCCATCTGTTCAGCAACTAGTTCACCAAGGCATGGGAAAGACAACCAACCACACCATCGACATGGGGTTCTAGGTGTTTCCTCTTCAGGTCTATCTATGTCCTAGGAGCAAGGATGATTTTAAAGATGGAAATATATTTTAAAATGTAGAAACCTTGGCGAATCTTACTTATCCTTCATATGCCAACTATAAATGCTGGGCAATATTTTTGTAAACATATTCAAATTTCTAAGGATTTTATATAGTTTTTATAAAATTTTGGCGATTTTTAAGGTAAAATAATTTTATCCTATAGAATTTGGGCGAATAATTTAAAAAAAAGCGAATCTCGTTTTTGGAAAAACCATGGAAAATTAGCCCATGAGTGAAATTTATCCCCTAAAATCATCTATGCCTAGGAGCATGGGGGATAATGTCATAAAGGGTACCTGACTGAGAGTAAATCAATTCCAAGTGTTGGGAATGCATAATGGATTTCTCCTCGGTAGCTACCCTGACCATAGATACATTCTTGGAAATGGTTGGAAGGAGGGATTTAATGAACCACTCCATCAATATCTTATCTGGAATCTATATCTTGATCATCCTACGCATTTTTTCCACTCATGAATGTGATAAAAAATGTGAGTGGTAGTATCCTTATGTGGTGAAGTCAAGAGCTATGTTCCTATTTCATACCTAATTGGTAACTGGTAATTCATAAGGAATGCCATTTCCAAGTCATTAAAGATTTTAAAGGAACCACCTTGTAATTCAATGTACCATTTAGTGGCAACTCTGATTAGGGATCATTGGAAAATATTCTATCGTACACTATCATCCATCAAGGAATTGGATGAGCACCATAAGCGATACGTCATTATGCATGTGGAGGGGTCTTTAGATAGCTTTCCATTGAATTTTGGTATGTCTAACTATATCTTTCTAGGCATATCTGACCATGAAGCATTGTGGGAAATAGGGTCATTTTTCAACTGCGATAGATCAGGTAGGTATAACATTGCGAGGAAGGGAAATGGTGTGTGAGACAATGAATACTAGGAGGGCGATGAAGTATATGTTGTCCTAGATGAACTTCGAGGTCCCCTTACATTCTTACTACCATAATTTTATTGAGGTGTTCCCAAAGAGTGAGTGTCCCTAGGGACAGTGGCACTTCCAGGAGCATGATTTCTCAATGGATTAGATTTTTCCCTGAGGGGATTGTCTCCAAGGATACATGTAGACCCTCTAGGAAAAACGTTCCAAAAATTATTCCTAGGGAAGAATCCCCTAGAACCTGAGGTATTGATAAAGGGAAATATTCCCTAATTTGGGAAGTTAACCTCAAGGGGTGTGCCCCTAGGGAAACATTTTCTAACCCATGGGAATTTAAAACCTCTTGACATACTATTTCCCCCAACCTGACTAGAGACAGCCCCAAAACCATTAGGAAAGTTCCACCCAAAACGTAGACCTACACCTGATGATACTGGGTCACTCATAGGAATGGTGGAGGTGGAAGGAATTCCACCTCCCATGTTGAAACCAAGGCTCAGACCCCCACCAAAAAAGGATCCATAAGTGGGCATCGTAATAGAAGGGATGTCCATAGTAACACTAGGTATACTAATGGATGGGAATGAAGAAACAACTAGGGTCCTCGATATCCTAATGTAGATCATGGGGATACCCCCAGTCCCAATTGTAGATGGGATTGAAGTATCAGCTACACTAGATGAAACAATCAGTCCTGACATGGTGGGAGGATTTCTAAAAAAATAAAAATGTATTATTAAAAATATCCCTTACCTGGACAAGTAGAGGTGATTTAGGATCAGTTAAAGGTGGGTTAAAGTTTGGTGGAGGAATTTCTTCAACCATTTCCACTTAAAACAAACTAGTTTCCTTGAACCAAATATGAAACCCTTTGAATTCTCGGTCACCTATTTCATGTCACTCAAGAGGTGATTGCACCTATATGATTGGCTCTAGTCCTTGTAACGAACGAGACCAATGCAGTGACTCAACCACAATGAAAATAATAGGTGTAAATGAAACACAATTCAAACTAATGTTGACCTATACTTTGAATCAAATAACACACTTCTATCAAATCTATGATAACAGTAAGAAAATCAATGTCTCGGGGGACATTTTGAAAACCAACCTTTGGGGGAGATGAAGTCCCCAATATATTGGCTAGTGAAGGTATGAGGAGTAGTTATGATGATCTACATGAAACAACCATGACCAGTGTAAGAACCCTTTATTAAGTTGGGAATCCTCTTGGGGAATTGAGACCATGAATGAATGTCTACCCCAATTACTATAGGCACATCCCACTTGTAGACACCTCTTTGGCTACCTAGGAATGGTCACTAAGGCTACCACCTTGTAATCAATGATCGAGTGAACAGTTGTAGGTATGAACCCATGTAAATGAGGGGTAAATAATCCATAAGCTTCTAAGGTGTTACCTCACACAGAGGCATGGCACCAAAGAAAACCCCATATACGTAGCAATCGAAGCGATACCAAAAAACAAAAAAAACAAACAAAGAGGGGTAATCTCCCTACTTTCTCCGATGCAACCTCATGCTTAAATATCATGTTATAGGAGGATCCTAACACACTAGTTGGAAGAATGCATTTATCACTCTTTAATGAATCCTAGGTTTTGTTTTCTTGGCCTTGGAGAGTTCACTCTCCAATCTTATTCCAATTCCCTAATCCTATTTAATGTTGGTTTGCTAAAAAATAAAGATGTCTAATTTATTTTAGATTACCAATTGATTTCAGATTACACAATTTAATTTTATGGTTGTTATTTACGTCAAAGGGAAATGAATGAAACCTTAATGGTGTTTATGGCTATTGAGCCAACCAAGCAATGCAAAATATTCCAATGCAATTTATTCACTTTAATGAATTCTAGTTATGGGAGGGAAAGAGGTTTTTTCCTATGTAATTTTGTAATAGTAATCCCACACACCAAACAACCATTCAAACAATTCAGATTCAAAATTATTTTCAAAACTCAAACCAAACAATTCAGCAATGCAAACTCTTGTTTTAATGCTTCAAAAGCTCGCAAGCGAGAAAACCTTTTTTTGTTTGTTTTTGTAAATTTTCCAAATGTAATGCAAAAATATTCCTCATCTATGCAAGAACACAAAATGTAAATGGAAAACCAACAAATCAACAAGCCAAGGGATATAGGAAATTGGTAGTGATGCTAAAAATCCCACTCCAATGTCTCTAAAACGATCTCACCCAAAAATCACCTAAAAGGATAGATCTGCAGCAGATTAATAATTGCAAAAGGAAAATCCAAAGGTAATCCAATCAGACACCACTAGATTTGTACATATCTGTTGGGTTTAGTGCCCAATTTCACAGGATCACTAGACAACAAACATGCCTATCTAAGCAATCCAAAACAATGCACACAATCACACTCCAAACAACAAATGAAGGTAAGTTATGTGCCAGCAAGACTCAAACAGAGGTAAGACAATTACAAAAAATATCCACATAGACCTTGGCGACCAATCAAATAGATGTAATATCAGAAGTTTGTGAGATCTGTAATATTCCCAATTTACATGGATCATCGTGGAACATAGACTAGTAAACCAGTGATGTGTCGCATAATAGGTATACTGCTACAAGTGATGATCATAGAAAATTTTAATTTTTGAAAAGATTGATCTACTTCAAATTTATCAGATCTGTCTTATATATACCCAATATGAGAGATCTAACCTATGGAAGAGTATAGGGAAGACAAATTAAATCACAAACAAAAAACAGAGGTTGATTTGGCAAGGAAATATAAACTAGAGAAGAATAAAAAATTCATCCCCACTAGCATCACCGATTTTGTTATTGAATAAATCTCACCAATATGGTAAGTATATGTCTCTAGGATCTTCCTATTGATCCTAGATAGACAGTGGGGTAGACTTTTGTGGGTTTTCTAGACTCAAGAAAATGTATTCACAATTAACCTAAGGAGTGGTAGAGATAGCATACCCTTCACTATAGGATGTCCTTCATATATCCCATCTAAAGAAGATATGAAGTTCTAGCTCCAATTTCCGCAACCTTATTTCTACACACAAAACACAAGTAATTCCTTTCTACCTCTCTACTTGCCATTAGAATCCTAGATTTAACTTGACTATAACCCGATCTATAATGAAATAAAACAAATCTATCCTATGCAATTCAATTACACAATAAAGATATGGGAAAACCAATGATCTATTGATTAATATGAAGGAATTACATCAAATACATACCTCGGTGATGATGCATCCTCCTTGTATCCTTTCCCCTTGCTCCTCCTCAACTTCTTGATCAAACTAGGAAATCTGATTCTAGCTATTTTGAACAGGAGTAGCTCCTCTGCAATTGGAAAGCATAACTTTGCAATTGAATCTTCCTAATCTCAATCAAGACTTCCCTTCTTTATATATATATGACCCTCAAAAAAGTCCTAACTCTTGAGAAAGAATTTTTTTTTTACTTTCATCTTCTGTTCGATTCCCTTCTGGTCTATAGGGTAGAAATTAAGTCTATAACATATGGGATTTCCTTAAACCCAAGGAAAACAAAATCTGTTGTTACAAAAGGTAAACTCTTGGGTTTTATTGTTTCCAAACTAGGAATTGTAATAGATCCTGAAAGGACTAAATCTATTTCACAAATTTATTTCCTCACAATAGAAGAAATATGCAATCATTTCTAGGAAAAATAAATTTTGTGAGGAGATTTGTTCCTAGTTTCACTGAAATAGTTAAACCTTTGCAAGTTATGATTAAAAGAAAATTTTCATTTAAGTGGGAATATAAGTCAATGTAATCTTTCAAAAACATTAAAGAAGCAATTGTTCAATCCCCCACTTTAATGAGTCTATATTTTGAAAAATAATTCATTTTGTATACCTTTGCATCTGACTTTTCCTATGCAACTGTGTTGGCACAAAAAAAACTCGGAAGGTTTTGAAGTCCCAATATATTTCATGAGTTATGAATTACAAGGTGTAGAGCCAAAGTATCCTAATATTGATATCCATACCTATGTTGTTTTCAAAGAAGTTAATCATTTTTGTCCATAAATTTTGAAGTCACATACAAAATATATCGTATCACATCCCTCAATTAGAAACCTATTGGTCCAAAAGGAGTTAGGAGATCAGAGAGAAAATTTGATGACCACACTCTAATAATATGACCTGTTGTACTTGGTTGCTGCAGACTCAACCATCAGCATGGTCTTGGACCAAGAGGATGATCTTCTCGAAGAGCATGTTATTTATTACCTGAGTCGAGGCCTGGTTGGGCCAGAACTTAACTATTCCCACGTTGATAAGCTTGCTTTGGCAGCATTGCATGTTGTCCAGCGGTTTCGTCATTACAATTTTCTTCGCAAAACCACTTTCATTATTTTTGTGAACCATTTCCAATATGTGTTGACACGACGGGTCATTGGCAGAAAAATCAGTAGATGGATTGTAATCCTCCGGGAATTTGACTTGGATTTTGTTTCTGCGAAATCCAAAAAGTTGTTGGTATTTGCCGAACTTATTTCAGAACTTCTGGTCGAGTCTATTGATTTCACACCAAAAGAATCACCTATCATAGTAGATATTTTTCTAATCGCATCTTCAGACTCCTAGTATGGATATATACTATTCTATCTCCATAATTTGAAGTTCCATGCTTCTACTTCCCACGATTAGAGTCGACGAATTCTCCATCAGGAACGAAACTATCTCATACTCGATGACACTTTGTATCATCAAGGTGTAGATTTCATTCTTCATCAGTGCCTTATACACAAAGAAGAAGATCTCATTATGAATGACTACCACATTAGAGCATGCAGTGGTCATTTTTCTAGGTTGGAAATAGCCCAAAATATTCTCCGTGTCGGTTACGTCTGGCCTACATTAATCAAGGATTGCGTTGAAGCGGTTAAGAAGTGCCACTCATGTCAGGTATTCTCTTGGAAGATGGGGGCACATCCTTCTCCCATGTTTCTTGTCATTGTTATTGGTCCTTTCACCAAGTGGGGGCTTGACTTTACTACATGTCACCCGGATTCAGCTAGGTAGCATCATTGCATCATCGTAGTGGTAGACTACTTCACAAAGTGGGTCAAGGCTATGCCAATGTTTAACAATGATGGAGAAACAATGGCTCTTTTCATTTTCAACCAGATAGTATAAAGGTTCAACATTCTGAAGGAGATTTTCACTGACCATGGTAGTCACTTCCAAAACAAAATGATGATCGAGTTAACATCAAAGCTTGGGTTGAGGCAAGAACATTCATCACCTTACTACCTACAAGCGAATGGTCAGTTTGAAGTTGTAACTAAGTCTATCAAGACTATTCTTCAGCAGACGATCAATTCTTCCAAGTCAAATTGGGATGTGATGTTGTACTCAACGTTGTGGTCCTACTGAATGTCTGTAAAGACTACCACCGGTTTCTCACATTTTCAACTTGTATACAGGTTGGAAGCAATCTTGCCTATTGAGTGCCAGATCTTGTCTTTAAATTTGGCAGTGGAATTACTGTTGGACACTTCATCGTTTGAGGAACACCTATTATATCTTGAGAAGCTCGATGAGAAATGTCTTGATGCAGCCTCGGCCAATGAGGGTCATAAGAAATGAGTTAAGTGTCAATACGATCGGTCCATTCGTCCTCATATTTTCATTGAGTACAATACAGTGATAGAGTTTCTTCGTGACACTTTATCGCATGACATTTCTCACCTCCGGGTCTACGTAGATACTCAGATGGTTGTGCCCCAGTTAAATGGAGTTTACTGTGTTTATGATCCTACTTTGCACCGATGTTTCCTTAGGTTACATCTCCTAGAACGTTACTTTGATTACATTACATATATCCATGTTCCTATGAGATTTAATCATATGAAAAATACTCTAGCTAATCAAGTATTAGATTGGCATGTTGCACACACATACACATGTACATACATTTATAAAAAATGTGATCCATGAGACATTTAAGATGTATATGTATATATATATATATATATATATATA
>JZKD02S2268947.1:143474-168396 GCA_000966675.3 Picea glauca | reverse complement strand
TCAAAAATAAGGTTTGGTATACATCGCTGGGCTTATGCCCTCAAAAAATATACAATTATTCCCTAGGCACATAAAAGTATAGCCTATCTAAGCTCAGGGCCTATTGGATTTTCCATAATGAACAACGTTGTTGGCTAAACGTCGAAAGAGCTAGACCCAAGTCCGTGACACCCCCACTACATGAGGCTGCATAGAAGGCGGGAGATCATCAATCTCGACCATGGGTATTGTATGAGTCAACATGATGAGGTTGTGCTCTACTCATCTCAAACCTCTCTCAGCCTTTCTGGATGGAGGTCCCCCTATAGTTTTTGGTCCACCGACTATTGTTGGTCATGCCTCTGGTCGACGACGTTGCCGAGTCCTCATGAAATCTGTCGAGTGCACTGGTCCCACATCTGTACATAAAAGATACACGAAATTTAGTACTCTAATACACACAAAAAAATGATATATATGAAAACAATTCAAAATAAATAAATAACATTAAAAAATTGTTACTTATCTCTCCTCACTTCTCTTCGGGAGGCATGGGCATGTTCAAATCCCTGGAAAAGTTGATTCCATCATAGGGGTGGTCCTCTATCGTTGGAATCTGTCATTCCCACCAGTCAAAAAATGTGTCATCAAAGGCCTCTATGGTCCTCCCTCCCCCCTGTCATGGAAGCAATGCTTCCCATCTGTGTAATGTTGGGAAGGAGGCCACATGCCCCCACACAGTCTCTCTAGGACTAAGGTTGGGAACTCTCTCGAAGAAGAATGAGCATAGAATAGTGCCAAACCCAAAATTTTTGTTGTTTCTTAGGCGACACTCTATCAGTTGTCTCTTCATTCATGTGAGCATGGTCGTACTCTAGTCAAATATATGTGCCTCCTGAAACTGAATAGCACAATGCATCTCTTCCTGAGAATCCTGGTGAAGGGTCGTGGATCCAATAATCTTCCCTATAACTAGAAGGATCACACTCAGAGACAAACTCATGATTTTGTGAATTGGCCCCTGAGAACCTACCTTCTCATTGCTAGCCTCATAATACATCCAAATGTAGTCCTCAATGTTAGGAGGCCCAGGGGCAAATGCCCACAGATTGATTGGTTCCCCTCTCCTTGAGAGACCAGTCAGGAAGTAGATATCTTCAGTCATTGGAATCAATGATTGTCCCTCTATCATAAAGGCCTCTGCATTCGGATGTCGGTAGTCAACCAGGGCGTTTAGTAGCCTAGGTTGTGCCCTCATAAACAAACACCGAAATAAATTCCACAGCCCACATTGTTTCAATGCGACAATGGAAGCAGGGTCCTCTTCGATCAATACATCAATTTCCTCATGTTCCCTCTCCATCCAGTGGACATACATCTTGTTCCATGGAAAATAAAAGGAAGTTAGCTCTTGCATTTAAAAAAAAAAATCCAAGCTTTTGAGGGTGTACATGGGTTGTTTTGGCCTCAGTTGCGTATGTACGCAGACATAGTGTTTTCTTCCTGAGTACATATGTGGGGTGTCTTTGGACAACTCACGTACACGCAGAGATGCTCTTTTTAGTTGAGCGTGCCCCCTCAAAAAACAATGCATAAATGAATAATTGAAATGCAAGAGGGATGCATTTGTACTTACTTGGTCTGAGTGGAAGTTCATTTCATCCACTGAAGCTCCCAAAATCAACTTCTTTAGCAAATGAGATTTTTCTCCTTTTGGTCAATTTTCAAAATGCAATGGTGAAAATGAGTTGTTAGCTTCTATTTATAGACGTTTTTGGCCCTTTTTACCACTTTTTTGACCCCCTTTGTCATTTTTCCTAGCTTGGAAATCATTTGGTTCTGATTCTGAGTTTCTTATTGGATGTTATGATACACTTTTTCTTTTGGTTTGGTAACCTTTTGGGGATGGGTAACTTTTGGTATCCTTTGGTAAAATTCATTTTTCCAACTTTTTGCATATAAGTTAGGATTTCACCTCCACTTTCTGCATCTTGTTGTCTTTTTCTCTTTTTCATAGGATTGACCCCACCGAAATGCAACACGGAACCTTCATTACTGCTCTAGAAGTGTTGTAATTAGGTGGTAGAGCCTACCTTTACATGGATTCCCTAGATAGATCCTTGTTGCATTTTGGCTTCCATGTTGCTTGTAATGACTACAGGCTCAGGAGTCCTTGTTAGTCCTATCATGATTATGATATTGATCCTCATTCGTTTGATGCACCATCATTCTTGGCCTCACCCTCAGGACTCCCAAATGAGCATTCTTTGTTGTCTTTCAAGCTCACTTTAAAATCCAAAAGAAACATCCAACAAGATTTTATTTATGCTTTTCAATCTTGTCTGGATTAGCTGAGAAAAGTATCCCTATGGAGTCTTCTTTAAGCCATTTTTAGACTCTCTAAACATGAAAATATTGTCGAGCAATCTTGTTTCCCTTCACACTCGCCAAACTCAAATTTGAAGGCACATTTGTCTGGCGGTAGTTTACCCCTTTTTTGGTCTGGACGGTCAATTTCATGAACAAAGGTATGCTTTAGGAACTTTGGTTTGCTAGAAGAGTATTCTCGGGTGTAATTTTAACCCTTTTTTGGGCCTGAGGGACTATATTTTCGAAAAAGGAACATTCTCCTTGGTTTTGGTTTACCAACTTTTTCGGGCCTTGGAGATTACTTACGAAAAAGGAACCCCCATGGAGTCCATAGTTAAGCTCTTTTCAGAATCCCTAAAATTGAAAAGATCATTGAGTGACCTTGTCCTTCACACTCGTTAAATTGATCCAGAAGAACATCTACTGGCATGATTTTACCCCTTTTTCCAGCCTATAGATTATAGCGGAAAAAGGTACACCTTGAGACATTTGTCTTGCCAGGAGAGTTCTCCTTAGTAACTTTTATACTTTTCCAGGCTGAGACTATACTCAGAATAAGGTTGTGAGTCCATAGTTAATCTCTTTTCAGACTCCTCAAAATTGAAAAGATTTCTGAGTGATACTGTCTTTGTCAGAATCGTTAAAATGTTTTGAATAGACATATTTTTCGGTGCAATTTTACCCCTTTTTCGAACCGAATAGACTATATCATAAAAAGGTACTCCCTGGAGTCTTCTTTTATGGTTTTTTTTAGACTCTCTAAACATGAAAAAACTATCGAGCTTACCTTCTCTAGGCTCATTAAAATTACATTAAAGTGGGTTTCATTATGTCTTTCTTAATCACATTTGCATATTTTCATCTTTGGCCTAATTCCACCTCCATGTTTCTCTCA
Organism: Picea glauca; assembly: GCA_000966675.3. Taxonomy (NCBI): domain Eukaryota; kingdom Viridiplantae; phylum Streptophyta; class Pinopsida; order Pinales; family Pinaceae; genus Picea; species Picea glauca. The sequence continues at coordinate 165,152 of JZKD02S2268947.1, read as the reverse complement.
ACTGAACGTTTGAAGCATGCCTTATATGAAATCCTTGTAGCACTTTGCCTCTGCAACCTGACACCTTGACCCATGGAAGAATTTTCCCCAATTTTCATTTCCCTGCACATGTCTCCTTTCTCTAAGCATTAGTGTGTTCCTTGCGCCTGGAACTAGTATGATTGCTTGCGACACTCATTCCTCCTTTGTAAGGTAGCATTCTTTTATTCTTTTACAAGCTCTTTAAAATATTGAAAAAGACAAAAAAATCAAATATCCCACAAAGAGGGGACGAGAAATATGTATTCTTTTTTGGCAGCACAAAGATTCGCCTTTGGAAAAAGCACATCCTTTTGTTTGTTCGTCAAGCATTGGGATCTAGTATGACCTTAGGAAGTTGTTCTCGCTACATAGATTTGTGTCCTCCTCTATTTGGCTAGTATTCCAAACACATGGAGAGTTCGTGTTTCCTCCTACATTATGAAATTATGTCAATGTCATGTTTTCTGAGTCTGATCATCTCTCGTTCTTTTTTCCAAGGGAATTTCCACCCAACCTGAGTCAGCCTTTCTATAGTTTGTCTCTTGACCTCATGAATCGTCCATCTTGAGAGTCCAGTCAAGTCGTGATTCAAAATCGATGAAGTTCTCTGCCTGATCATCGAGATCCTCCTTTATTTTCCCAAAGAGCCATCAAAGACCTCGGGGTAGTGACTTATGAACTCCCATTATACTCCTACCTGAGTTTTGAAGATCTTGAAGTTGTTGCTTGAGTTATGAAGGCCTCATCTCCAGCCATCGAGCATCACTAGCTTCTTAAATATGGATACTATATTTGTATATCTTTGATTTTGAGATGTAGATCCATTATGTATTGCTCACGGCTACACTTTATATAGTTATATGACATGGATCTGCAGTGTATTCGATTGGCGTCCATTATTTATTTCATCCTAAGCATGGGTATGCCCGCCTTGGAGAGACAATTGTTATTTTACAGATGGCACCTCCTGAAATACGGTCCCGGGCTCACTCGATTTCGTACATTGGTGAATATATTGTAATGTATTTCAGCCATCAGTTTCTCTTCTGACCTCACACATTAGGGGGCATATTTTATAACCCTAAATTTCTCTACACATGCATACATGGACTTGGCCCTCTTACTTGCATTTGTTTCCAAAGCACTGTTGACTAGCTCTTCTTAAAAAACCAATTTTTAGAAGATGTACACACCCTGCACCATTACTTCCTGCGTACATATGCTTGTTGCATATACTTGCAAAAGTTGCAAAAAATAAAAAGTTGCAAGGAATTTGTTGAAATTGACGGGTTATTAGTAGTTTCCCAATTAATCTACCTGCTATAGTCCGTCACCCAACCGAATAAACATCCTTTTTTCATATAAAAGGACGTGTTGGGGTCTTATTTCACATCTAAGCATAAGAACAATAAAAAACTACCCGATTTCACTTCCCCTCAGCATTCCCTTATTATCCCCTTCCTCCTCCATTTAACCCATTCACTTCCCTAGAAGAGATCAGAAGGTTGAGAGGAGAAGTTCATACAAGGTGCACTTGGAGCACAGTGAGAGGAGATTGGAATAGGTTCGAGGAAGAATGGTTGATTTAGATTGTAAAGGTATAATCTTTGTGTTATTAATAAAAGAATTACATTTTCTTGTCCCAAATTATGGTGTCTTGAATACTTTTATTGATTTAGGCTTGACATTCTAACATCTAAGCCTAACTTATATATGGAATAGCATGCTTGTAGTTTGTTTTTTTTCAATCTTCGGATGCAGGTCATCCCTGGGAGGAGGCGTGCAGTCAGGGGAACTTTCAAGAACGAGGCGGTCATCACCAGACGTGGGATTAGAGGTATAGTTACCTAGTCTCCTTTTTCCTTGCTTTATTTATATTAGTTTGGGTATGTTTGGGGTAGTATAGATAATTAATTTTAATTTTAAATGGTTAATCAATCTTCCTACATTATGAACCCTATTGTAGTTAAAGGGGGGGTTTTCCCGCTAGAAAAAACCAATGAAAATTCTGGGAGGACAAGGTCTTTGTAAGTTAGTGGTTGATTTAGAAGAAGCCCAGATAAGTGATTGAGATGGTTGGGAGAGTGAATCATGGATAAGCAATGATGTTTTGTATATACCAACACATACCACTTCATGGTATAATTATATCAAACATTATTTGACTCATGGTACTTGTTGAGTCTCCATTTTGACACTTCTAGTATCCTATATTATCCTCTATCCGAGTCCATTTTACCTATGCTAAGTGTATACAATTGACTATTTCCTCCACAAAATCACTTTGTGACCTTGTCCATGTGCATAGAGAGGTAACTTATATTAAAGCATGATTTGTTTGATTTTCTTGATTAAATGATTGATTATTTATGCTCCTAACCACTTTGGCTCTTAAGCAGCTTCATCTGGTACTTCACTGATCCGATACTGCAATAATAGCATGATTCTGTACTCCGTTGGGTCCGGTACTCTACTGGATCTAGTACCATGTCTGATCTGGTACCGATGTTCCACCTATTCTGATACTCTACAACGCTTCTTCCAGTACTACCCGTTCAAGTGCCTATTCTAGTACCAGCATAGTGGTTCTTTCGGTACCGCTCAACGTTTATTCCGATACCATCTCGTGCCTCATCTGGTACTAGCCTCGTGCCTGTTCTGGTACTACCTTTGCGCTAGTCCGGTACCCATGGTCGTGATTGTGTTCATCTGGTACTAAACCCCTATCTACAATATTTACATGTTGAACAAGTATGCTAGTGATGATTTCGAGAAGTTATTTAGATGGAAGTCTCTTGAGGTAGTATATGAGATCATGATAGACTTCATCGCTCATGCACTTCGTGTCATGAGGATGAAGTCCATCCCTAGAGATTCGATATGAATTACCAATTGTAATATTTTAAAACCATTTGATAATTATCTTTAGATCTTGGTAATAACAGCTCACCTTCTTTATAAGGGATGTTGTATAGATGATAGGTAGTAATGAATCAATTAGCAAGTAGAGAATGATATATATTGGCATGTTAGACAAAATGTTGAATTGTTGATTCAATCGATAAATTGAAGGAATACAAATGATGTTTTGTGAAATTCATGAGCATGTGTAAAGCATTTTAGTCTATTATCTCTTTAGAGGTACCTTGTTGGTTCATCAAGGGCCCACCCCCCCAACCAAGGTAAACCTCCCTGTACATGTCTTTGTGTGTTCTAAGTCAATTGTGTGAGTGTGAACATTTAATAGTTGTGTTGTAAATGATTTTAAATTCATTTTAATTTCATTACAGATTTGATTTATTTTGAATCAGTGTGAGTAAATGATTAGACATTGAACAGAGTTGATAGTTCCATTTCCATTTCTGCAGATTAATATTTAATTGATAAGAGTTTGATAAATGTGTGAGATTGTTAAGCAAGCAAATGTTATTCTTTTGAGTTTATAATTGTGGTATTCTTAGTAGGTACAAGAACCATAAGAATTCATCTCTTACCTTCATGTTCCATATAATGAAGTCTCTCAATCATATTGACTATTTCCTGTATTAAGGAAGGTTTGATTGGACTTAATAGAGTTATGATTGATTTCTTCTAAGAGTGAATAAAATGGATTGTTGATTATTGTTTTAATTGCTACAGGGAACAAGATCTTAAGTTCATCTCTTCATTTCATGAGCATGTAATGAACATATGTGTCACCTAAGAAAGAGCCTTTTTAATTGAGTGTTTATTTGAGAATTTTGTTATCAATATTGTCTTTTAAGTTTAAAGTTGTGTGAAGCATTCAGATCTTTTAGAAACTGAGTGCTATGTTATTAATTATTTCCTGATTGAGATAGATACAACAGACATAGATAGCTTACCTATTTTCGACACATATAGTGTAACAACTCTTTTGATTACGAATCCTGGATTGACATATAAATGAGTGTAATATACTAAGCATATTTATACACCAACAATTTGGTGTCGTTGTTGCGGAGTTGTAAACAATAATAGGTAGCATTTTGAGTTTGATTGGTTTGATGAGTTTGGATTGGATTTAAGGACAATCTGAGGGTGGAGAGAAGACAATAAGATGAGATGTAAGAACCCGCACATCCACTTTGGTGGGGTTGCTCCAAATTCAAGTTTTACTCTTACCTTTAGTAGTTAAAATTTTGTATTTCATTAGTATTAGAGTTTCTTCTTTTTTATGAGTAGGTATAGGGATAATAAAGGTAGATTTATTGCTTCCAAAATTTCAGAAGAATTAGAAAAACAAACAACAAGTAACCCCCCCCCCCCATGTTGGGTATATATTATATTTTTTTCATGTGTGTGTGTGGGTGCGTCAGGTTCGACAATTACGTCTGATGATCCCTCTGGGCGGTTTTTTCTATTTTTAGAGGTTTTCTAAATTAATCCCAGATTAAGGGATTAGGGTTTTGGTATCTACAGAATACCTAAAAACATTGTATATATTGTATGGTGAATAGTGAAATTCGATATAATAAAAATAAGAAAGGTTTTCTCTGGTTGAGGGTTTTCGGTATAAATTTATGTGTACTATGTGTATGAGCCATTGATTAATTTACGTTTTTCTTAAGAATCTATATGCATTTCTTTACTTCACAGGTTTAAAACTTACATGTGGTATCAGAGCTCATTTTTGGCTTCAGAGGGACACCTTTGTTGCTGAGGGTTTGGCTCGGTCTTGATAGATCAAGTTTATCTTGGGTCTGTGATAAACCTGGGTTTAGTGGGAGATTTTGCAGTGGAGATTCAAGTGTAGAAAGAGGAATGGCGATCTTTTATAGAATAGAGATAGGGAAGTTCAATGGTAAAAACTTTGAGCTAAGGAAGCTTAATATGGAGGACCTTCTTGTAGATAAAGAACAATGGATTGTTGTGGATCCTAGTACACAACCTACTGGTACACAGCCTACTGGTACACAGTCGACTGGTACACAACCTACTAGTACACAAACTACTAGTACACCACCTACTGGTATGTCAAACGAAGACTGGGAGAAGTTGGATAGAAGAGAAAGGAGTACTATTTGACTCTGCTTGGAAGATTTGGTGTTGTTGAATGTCTCAGGAGAATCTACAACCAGGGAACTATGGGATAAGTTAGGGAATTTGAATCAATCAAATTTCCTAGTAAGCAATTTGTTTCTTCAAAAGAAACTATATCATCTTAGGATGGAGGATGGAGATTATGTGAAAGAACATCTAAATGACTTTAATACTCTGGTAAGTCAACTTGTCTCTGTTAATATTAATATTGCGGAAGAAGATAAGTGTATTGCTTTGTTATGTTCTTTTCCAGACTCTTGGGATAATATAGTTGTAGAAATTGGTAGTACCACTTAATATACATTGAAGTATGAGGATTTAGTTGCATCCTTGTTATCTGAAGAGATGAGGAGGAAAAGCATGGATGGTCATAACACAGATGCTTTATTTTTAAGAGGGCATACCCAAGACAGGAATCCTGGTAAATCTTCAGGGGGGAGACCTAAATCTACAGGTAGATCTAAGTCTCCAGGAAAATCTTTGAGGAAATGTTGGAAGTGTGGAAAAACAGGGCATTATAAGAAATATTGCAAGTCTAAGAAGGTTGATAAACCAAAGGGCTCTGATAGTACCTCTTCCCTAGAGGTGAAAACCTCCATTGAAGAAGGAGGTGATGTTTACCTGGCATATACAGGTACACATGTAGACCATGATGTATGGTTGATCGACTCAGGTGCATCATACCATATGACTCCTCACAGGGAGTGGTTCTCTGAATATGAAAAATACATGGTGGTGATGTAGTCCTAGGAGATCACTCCACAACCAAAATCTTGGGATGTGGAAGGGTTAAGTTGCTGCTAAAATATGGAAGGATTAGAACTCTCCCCAGGGTTCTGTGCATTCCAAAACTAGCCAGAAGCCTAATATCTATAAGCAAGTTGGATGATGCAGGAGTGGATATTGTATTTGGAAAGGGAACTTCCAAGATGGTACGAGGAGAAATATTGTTGGTGAGGGGAGTTCAGTGTGGAAATATGTACAAGTTGTTGGGAAGCACTTATACTAATGGGTGTAACAGTTTTTTTTTCCTTGAGAAGACAAATAACGAAGACAAGACCAATATCATCCTTGAAAAGAAGACCATGTTGTGGCATCAAAGACTGGGGCATATTGGAGAAAAGGGCTTTCAAACACTACATGGTAAAGGCATGGTTGAAGCTATGTCTAATTGCACTCTGGATTTTGATTTTTGTGAAGATTGCATATATGGTAAACAAAATCGAGTAAGATTCCCATCTGGTGCTACAAGAGCAAAGGGGATCTTAGAATTGATACACAGTGATGTGTTTGGACCTGTGTCTGTTCCATCACTAGGTAAGTATGTGTATTATGTTTCATTCATAGATGATTTCTCAATATACACATGGATTTATTTTCTTAGAAAAAAATCTGAGGTATTTGATAAATTTAAAGAGTTTAAGGATATAGTAGAAAATCGGACAGAGAAGAAAATAAAAGTATTGAGAACAGATAATGGTGGAGAATTCTACGGAAATGAATTCGAAGAATTATATAAGAAGTGTGGTATAGCAAGGCAAAAGACTGCTCCATACACTCCTCAGCAGAATGGAGTTGCAGAAAGGATGAACATGACACTAATGGAAAAATCAAGGATCATGCTCAGCGGTGTCGAGTTAGAAAATGAATTATGGGAAGAGGTACTGGGTACAACATGTTACCTAGTCAATCGATCACATTCATCAACATTGGATAAAAAAACTCCACATGAGGTATGGACTAAAAATAAACCCTCTCTTCAACATCTTAAAGTGTTTGGTTTTGATGCTTATGTACATGTTCCAAAGGAAAATAGGAGTAAGATGGATAAAAAAAAATGAAAAGTGTATCTTTATTGGTTATAAAGATGGTGTGAAAGGTTATAAGATTTGGAACACAGAAACTAAGAAGATTGTTTACAGTCGGGATGTTGTGTTTAGAGAGGTAAAAGATGTGTCCAAATAGAAATTCCTACCAAGGCAAGAGGAACATAATAAAATAGAGCTAGAGTTGGATGATGCAAAATCTGAATCATCTGAAGAAGATGAAGGAGAAGAATAAGAAGAGCCTCATACCCCAGTATTGAGGAGATCAGTGAGAGAAAGAAGGCAACCAAAAAGGTATAGTCCACCTGATTTCCATTCCAATTTTGCTTTATCTATTACTGATGATGATCCCATAACTGTGAGGGAATCAGTGAACTCAGAGGATAGTAAACTCTAGAATAAGGCCATGGTTGAAGAAATGGATTCCTTGGATAAGAATGAGGCATGGGATATAGTTGAGTTTCCAGCTGGAAGAAAATTTTTTGGTAGCAAATGGTTGTTTAAGAAGAAGTTTAATGCAGAAGGAAAAGTGGAGAAATACAAAGCTCAGTTAGTAGAAAAAGGTTATTCCCAGGTAGAAAGAATTGAATTTGGTGAGATTTTTTCTCTTGTTGTTAAGTTAACTTATATTAGATTTATTTTATCTATTGTTTTTGCCTTTGATCTTGAAGTGGAACAGATGGATGTGAAGAAAACATTCCTAAAAGGAAAGAAAGAGCTGGTATGTAAGCTAAAGAAGTCACTATATGGTCTGAAGCAATCACCTAGGATGTGGTACCAAAATTTTGACACATACATCCTTGGATTGGGATTTGTGAGAAGAAGAGCTGATCACTATGTATATTCCAAGCAGGTTGGTAATCACTTCATTTATGTAGTGTTGTATGTTGATGACATGTTGTTGGTAGGAAATAACATGGATGTTTTCAAGGAGGTGAAATCGCAGCTATCCTCTAAATTTGACATGAAGGATATCGGTGCTGCTAACTTCATTTTGGGAATGGAAATTAAAAGAGGTCGTGCAAATGGGAAACTCTGGTTGAATCAGAGAAAATATGTTGAGACGACATTGCAGAGGTTTAATATGCATGGAAGTAAACCGTTCAAGGTTCCTATTCCTATAGGTGTAAAGTTATCTACAGATCAGTGTCCCAAGACACAGGAAGAAGAAGAGGACATGACCCATGTTCCATATGCCATTGTAGTTGGTAGATTGTTGTATGCAATGGTCTATACTAGACCAGACATTGCGCATGCAGTGGGAGTTTTGAGCAGGTATATGTCAAAACTAGGGAAGGAGCATTGGACAATAGTAAAGAGGGTCATTAGGTATTTGCGTGGCACTACCAATTATGGATTGTGTTACCAAGGAAGACCAGGATTGGATAGAGTGGTGGACATACATGGCTTTGTTGATGCAGAATGGGTTGGAGATCTAGATCACAGAATATCTACAAGTGGTTATGTGTTTAACCTATTTGGAGGAGAAATCAATTGGATGAGAAAAAGACAGGTTGTGGTGGCACTCTCTACTACAGAAGTTGAATACATGGCAGCCACTCATGCATGCAAGGAAGCAGTATGGTTACAGAGATTGTGTTCAGGTATTGGATTGGTACAACAAGCAGTGAGATTAGATTGTGAAAGTTAGAGTGCAGTCTTCCTGGCAAAGAACCCATCTTATCATTCAAAGACAAAGCATATTGATGTTCAGTATCACTTTGTGAGAGACATGGTTGAGGAAAAGAAGGTGTTGTTGGAAAAGACTGACACTTTGAAGAATGTTGCAGATTTATTAACAAAGTCTGTGAGCACAGAAAAGTTCTCCTGGTGTAGAGTAACAATGGGCATTACTTCCCTGGATTGTTGACTATATAATCCTGTGGGCCCCTAGATGCAAAGAAAACAACAAGTGGGAGAATGTTGGGTATATGTTATATTCTTTTCATCTGTGTGCCTGGGCACGTCAGGTTCAACAACTACGTCTGGCGATCCCTCTAGTAGTGCAATTTGTGTCGTGTGCATTAGACACTTCCTAGGGGGGTCCCATGGGGGGGCAAGTATCCCCCCCCCCTAGTTATGCGTAGCGTTCGACACCGGGTGGTAGCCTAGGGCAACACCCCCAAATTTGGTTTTGGGCAGTTTTTGCTATTTTTAGCAGTTTTCTAAATTAATCCTGGATTAAGGGATTAGGATTTTGGTATCTAAGGAATACCTAAAAACATTGTATATATTGTATGGTGAATGGTGAAATTCGATATAATGAAAATAAGAAAGGTTTTCCCTGGTTGAAGGTTTCCGGTATAAATCTTTGTGTACTAAGTGTATGAGCCATTGATTAATTTATGTTTTGCTTAAGAATCTATATGCATTGTTTTACTTCACAGGTTTAAAACTTACACCCAACACTAATTCAACTAAAATTCGTGCAGGAACAATTCTTAGAGGAGGGATTTCAAAGGAAGCAATTGAAACAACAACCAAAGGCACTAAATCTGAAGCCATTGTTCATATTGAAAGCATAATACAACAATCAAATGGGGAAGCATTATCGACCCCATTAGAAAGAGCAGTTGGAAAAGAGACAGAGGTAATGATAGAGGAAGTTGCATCTTCCACTGGGGAAACACACAAGGTATTGGAACAATTAGATATACCAAACAACCCAGTGGTTGAACCATCACTCAATGGGGAGACATCACCAGCACCCTACAAAGTGTTATTTGGAGACATGGTAGATGAAGAAGGAAATGAAAACAACAAAACAGAGTCATTTGGATTCTGAATACTAGACATCACCAAAGACGTGGCTATGAAGAATATTCCATTTTCCTCACTGCCTCACTTCCATGGTATGTCAACAGAAGATCCCTATTCGTTTTTGTTTGAATTTGATATACTATGTAGTAGTTATAATTACACTAATAATGCACAAAATCCAAAACTCTTTCCATCCACACTAAAAGACTCCGCATTAAGGTGGTTTATGAGCCTAGGAGAACACACAATATTATCTTGGGATGGTATGAAGGATACTTTCCTCCATAAATATCAAGATTACTGTAGACCTAGGGATGCTAGGAATGACATATTTAAAATGCAACAATCTAAGGAAGAAAGTTTGGAAGATTACCTAGAAAGGTTCCTATACAAATACCAAAAGATAAAGTAATTTGCCTTAGATACAACCACAGTTAGGACCATCTTTCTAAAAGGTGTGATGTATGACTACATTTAAGTACTAAACCTCATGAGTTTTGGAGATGTGTACCAAAATCCATTTGTAGATATTACAAAGTATTGTAAAAGATACTCCCGCAGTCAAGCCAAAACAGGGAAATGTGTAAGGGATCTTACAAATGGAATTACTAAACCCACACCAGGAGGTGTCACTAGGATTGAATTGAGGAATCTGCTAGAAAAATTCAAAAAAAACATCCTAAACACCATCAGCTCCCAACTTGATACCATTAAAATTAAAAGAAAACAAGAAGAAGAAAATGCTATTTTAGCAATTTTTTGTCTTCGGTGTAGGAAAAGGAACCCTAAAAAGGAATGCCCCATTAATGTTATCAAAATATGTGGCCTCTGTATAAAATATCACCTTACCAATGAGTTCCCCTCTTTACCTAGACTTAAATACATTTTCAAGGGAGGGGGAGAACTTCATGAAACACAATATCCCCCCAAGAGGACATGGAGACAATAAAATTCCAATATGTTTGTAGACCCTACTACACAATATTCACAACAACAATGGGTACCTCCAATGTCTTAGCCTCAATGGTCACCTCAACAAACACAAATCCATCCTTGGAAACAAGGATGGAGAGGGCCTACATATGGGAATGTTACCTTTCAGCCAACAACCTTTCCCACCTACCCACAATACCCTTCCAATATTTCTCAGTTGCTACCAGGATTTAATCCCTCTACTCTTCCCCCACCTCCACAGCTGCAACAACAAGTTGCACTACCTAGGAACCCAAATCTGCAGCAACAAATGCAATTTGCACCTATCCCAAACCCTCCTCGACCTACCCCTATTATTGCACAACCCATTCCTAATCCAAATCATAGACCTACACAGACTGTACAAAATCTTGAAGTACAAACCTTCCCCACTTATGTGATAACTCCTGCCTCATTTAATGGAATTGAATTAAGATAAGGGAGGGTTGTAAATAAACCAAACCCTACTATGGTTATTCAATAAGAAGAACAAGTAGATAATCAAGTAGTTCAAGAAGAATAACAACTAGATAATCAATAAGTTCAAGAAGAATAACAAATGGGTAACCAATTAAATGAAGAAAGAAACACCCCTATACAATAGGAAAATCCTCCTCACCTTTCACCCAACAGAAATGCCTAAGATAATTAATCCTCCTCCTTATCCAGAAAGGTTACTTATGAAGAAATGTGAGGTACCTCTAGGACATAATCTAGAGACTGAACTTGGAACATATGTGTAAATATTCCCCTACTTCAGGCCATCAAGGATATACCTATTTATGCTAAGATTGTAAGGGACCTTTGCATTAAAAATCCAGGGAGAAAGAGGAAGGATCCTTCTTTCATACAAGTGATTGGATAATTATTAGAATTTATATAAGAAATTCCATCCAAATATAGTGATCCAGGAAACCGAGTGGAGATTAATGGTGTTTCTTTCCCAAACACACTTATTGATCTAGGAGAAGCAATAAATGTTATGGCGGTTGACACCATGAAAAAACTGCAACTAAATCACTTAAAACCAACACAGACTTTGCTAGAATTAGAAGACAAATCAGTCATCAGCCCAGTAGGAATTCTAGATGATATAACAGTTACCTTGGCCTCTTGGGAATAACCTATAAATTTCTTAGTGATTCATCCCAAATGCTCTAAACTAGGACATCCCGTAGTACTTGGCCAACCTTGGTTGGACACTGCTGATGCGTTTATTAGTTGTTGGTCTGGAGAGATGACAATTTCCAATGGCACTCAAAGTCAAAAACTTATCCTCTTTCCTCCTACCCAACCAACCATTGAATTTCCTCTCTGGTTGGATAATTCCTATGGGGAGGAGGACTGTACTCATCCCTTGTTGGCACTCGAACAAGTAAAAGGATTTCATGGGCAAACTGAAGAACAAATCTTAAGCTTGTTTTTTGCTGACATAGAATGCATTGAATACCCTCAATATTTTCTTGAATACACACATATATTTAGCTCTAAATTCCAGGAAATATGGCACCCCTCCACCTCTACAGTAGCCACCATTTCATAAGTAGATGAAGGGAAAGAATCAGTTGTCTAAGATGTTGAAATCAATACTGGAAAATCTTTGTATATCAATGCAAGCTTAGAAACAGATCAACAACAAAAGTTGATACAAATGATTCAAGGGAAATCTGGTGCTTTTTCATGGGATTACTCTGACATGAAAGGGATCCACCTAGACACTTGTATGCATCATATCTACACTAATGACCAAATCAAACCTGTTAGGCAACCCCAAAGAAGAATGAATCCATCCTTGAAAGACATAGTGAAAGAAGAACTCCAGAAGCTCCTGTGTGCTAATTTCATTTACCCTATATTGGATAGCAAGTGGGTATCCCCATTAGTTATTGTCCCTAATAAAAAAGGTAAATAGAGAATTTGTGTGGACTTTCGAGAATTGAACAAGGCTACCTTCAGAGATTACTTTCCTTTTCCTTTCATAGACCAGGTCTTCAACACTTTGTCTGGGAAGAGGTATTTTTCTTTCTTGGATGGGTTTAGTGGTTACAATCAGATCCAAATTTCACCAGAAGACCTGGACAAAACCAAATTTACTTTCCCATGGGGGATCTATGCCTATAGGGTTCCTCCTTTTGGTTCATGTAATTCCCCTACTACCTTTCAAAGGGTTGTCTTGGCCATTTTCTCTGATTTGACCCATGACTGTGTAGAAGTCTACATGGATGAATTCACAGTGTATGGGGATGATTTCCAACAGGCATTGGACAATTTGGAGAAAGTACCAATTAGGTGTAAAGAAACCAAACTTTCCCTCAGTCATGAAAAAAATAGAATGATTCTCACTTAAGTAATTGTTTTAGGTCACCACATCTCCGGTACTGGTATAAGAGTAGACCCTGCCAATATTGACATCATTTCCCAAATTAAAATCCCTAGCTCACAGAAAGAAGTCAAAATATTTTTAGGGCATGTTGGTAAATATAGGAGATTCATTCAAAATTTTACAAATCTAGCTGCCCCAGTATTCAAACTGTTAGCAAAAGAGGCTGAATTTTGTTGGAATGAACAATGACAAATCTCCTTTGAAATTTTAAAAACAAAGTTTTCAAGTGCCCATGTTTTGAGAGGACCAAACTGGTCTCTTCCTTTTCATATCTGCACATATGCCTCAAATACATCTTTGGAGTTTGTTTTAGGACAAAGGGAAGGCTAGATTCCATATGTTATATACTTTGTCAACAAGAATTTTTCACCTACTGAAGTAAATTACATTGTCACTGAAAAATAATTTATGTCAGTAGTACATGCCATTAACAAGTTCAGACGCTACATAACAGGGTATGAAGTCTTTGTACATACCAACCTTTTAGATAACAGATTTTTGATGAAAAAACCTGTTACAAATGCTAGAGTGACTAGATGGTTGTTATTACTACAAGAATTCAATATCACCATTATTCATAGGCCTGGAAAAGATAATTTAGTTGTTGATTTATTGTCTAGAATCATTCATACAGGTGATAATACTCCAGTAGATGATGATTTTCTAGATGAGAAACTATTTTTTATTTCTACTTACATTCCTTGGTATGCAGATGTAGCCAACTATTTTGTAACAGGAAAGCTACCTCAAAGTCTGTCCTCCCTAGAAAAACAAAGAATTATCCAGCTAAGTGCCAATTACATGTGACATGATGATTGCTTATACCGAACTGGGACGGATTTGGTGATCAGAAGGTGTGTTCTGGAGGATGAGATGCATGATACTTTAAATCCTGTCATGATCGTCCATGTGGAGGATATTTTTTTGATAAAAGGACAACATACAAGATCTTCCAGTTCGGTGAATATTGGCCAACTATTTTCAAAGATGCAAAGAAGTATGTGGCTAGTTGTGATGATTTCCAAATGATGGAAAAACCTACTGCAGTTGATGAGATGCCCCTCCAAGATCAGGTAGTAATTGAACCTTTTGAAAAATGAGCTTTGGATTTTGTAGGACCCATTAACCCTATATCTTGAAGGAAGAAGTACATCTTGGTATACACAGATTATGTGACCAAATGGGTGGAAGCTAAATCTTTATATTCTGCTAATGAACACTTTTTTGTAGACTTTATCTTCGAATAAATCTTTACTCATTTCAGTGTACCTCGAGAAATAGTAACTAACCAAGGAACCCAATTCACCTCCAATTTTTTCAAAGCTCTTATTAAATAATACAAAATAAAACATAGAAAATATTCACCTTATCACCCTCAAGCAAATAGGCAAGTGGAATCAACTAACAAGGTGATAGAAGTTATTCTTACCAAGACTATTCAACTACATCACAAAGAATGGGTTGATAGGTTTCCTAAGGCCTTATGGGCCTATAGGATAGCTTGGACAAACACAACAGGCCATACACCTTATGAGTTGGTATATGGGAAGCAGATGCTGCTTCCCATAGAATTTCAAGTAAAAACCTTCAGGACTTCCATGCAACTAGGGATGTATCTAGATGAGGCTCAAAAACAAAGTCTATTACAGTTGAATGAGATTGATGATATTAGACAAGATTCTCTTCAAAGTACCACCCTTATAAAAGAACAAAGGACTAAATAGCATGACAATCACATCAAGAAGAAGTCTTTTCAGTCAGGCAATTGGGCCCTCCTGTATGATAGTAGGTTCAAGAATTTTGAAGGAAAATTGTCTACTAGATGGTTGGGACCCTATGAAGTTGATACAGTTTATAACAATAGTTTAGTTAATATAAATACTATTGATGAGAATCAGACTCCCCTTGTCATAAATGAGCATCGATTGAAGTTTTATCATAAGCCTCTATCCAAAGAGGATTTTGTCAAACATGTTCTTCAGAATTATGAAATGCAACTCGTAAGCAAGGGGGTTTCTCCTCCTATTGATCCACCATAGTAAGTTTGATTGTGTGAATTAATTTGTCTTTGTACATATTTTTAAATAGGTGTGTTATTAGATAGAACTTTTGATGTTACTAACAAAAAAAAAAAGTTGATTGTGTTCTCATGTAGATAAATGAATAAGGAGGACATATGGCATGTGTAGGTCTACCCTTTATCTAGCCCTGGTAGATCATTGGAGTTTTCTTTAAGTTTTTCAGACTCCTAAAAATTGAAAATACCGGCGAGCAAGAACTGGCCCGGGATAAAAAAAAATCCACGAGATAGTAGATGGAGTTTTCTTTAATTTTTTCATACTCTTTAAAATTGAAAACACCGGTGAGCATTAACTAATCTAGGCTCAAGAAAAGTAGTAGTTAGGATTATTATTTTTGTAATAAAAAGGAAGTGGCACAGGAGCAGTGCTCAGCCTAGTTCCAAAAGAGGAGGATTCTAAATCTCAAAAATGTGTTCATCCAACTACAAAGTACCTTCTTGTCACAGATCTTGGAGCCCAGTGATTGAATTCTTTTGCCTTATTTTTCTGACACTTCCACTGCAAATTCATAGTTCCTGCATCAAGTGTTGGTATTTGTTTCACCTACATGGTTTTTTAGTAGAATCAAATCACAGGTCCCCTTCCATAGCATCAGAAAACACTAGCTACTTATACAAAGTGCAGCCTACAAAGTTCAGTCTACAGAGCACTACCACGAGGTACCTTGTCAAATTCCCCTTGAGTATCGGAATACAATGTTTTCCTGTGTGCTCATCCGGTACTGGGAAAAAATCTGTGTTCATCCGATACTATGGGAGAATCTCTATGATCATTCGGTACTATGGGAAGAGGTATGCATTCATCTGGTACTGGGAAAAACTATGTGTTCATATGGTACTGTAGGAGAAGCTCTGTGCTCATCTGGTACTAAAGGAGAAGGCATGCACTATTCTGGTACTAAGCACAACTCTGCATTCATCTGGTACTAAGGTGATCCAGTAATGGTAATGAGGTGTTGGTAGTCCTTATCCTATATTCAAAGTTTTTGCTGCTCGATTTAAGTGTCTCAAGTAATAGGACGTATAAACTCAAGATTTTGTTGTTTTATTAAGGAATTAGACTAATCATGTATTAAACATGTGGTTACTCTCAATTATGGAACACTCCCTACCACGAACTTCTTCAAGTCCTCATCTACATATCCTTGTGAAGAAATAATTCCTATACACCCGAAGTATTTAGAGTATGAGGTAATTGTGTCTCTAACAGGATCAATTTCATGCCTTTCGTTTATATGGTAGAGAAACGTCATAATCCCATGACCCAACATCGTTCCATATGAATTACTTAAGACACATATTTACGCATTTCAAACTATGATTTTGATGACGTCAGATGATTTCATACTTTTGGGTTCCGGTCATAACGACCACATCTGTTGTCATCATTGTCCAACACTCCCGTGAATATGATCTGACGACAACCTTCATACAAGTCTATAAGTATTCATGAATTAGACGTGTCTTACCTTGTCATCATTACCCTAGATGTGACTATTGTAAACCAAATATTAATTTATAAATTCTCCTCTGGATGGATTTGCTATCCAGATGAGATTTGTTTACCGTTTTTACTGTCACACCATCTACATTTACACTGTGATCCTATTCCTTTGTATATTTTTCATACTTATCCTCTTTCAGTACTCCATCACGGTCTGTGTTGATCCGATACTCCATCACGGTCTACGTTGATCCGGTACTCAACCCTCGATCCTCTTCTCCATTGCCTCATACACCTTAAGAATTATTTTAAGCCAACATTGGGGTCGATAGGCATGATCCCATATTCAAACTATATAGGTAAACACCAGAATATCAAGCTTGTAGGGAGAGATTTGAACATGTCGACTGGGTCCCATTTTTGGAGAAATTTAAAGGGTATCATGAAGGAGTCTCTCTTGCTTTTGCACAGACATATGATGGATAAAGTGTTCAGTTTGGAGATATGCAGTTAATGATTTTAGAGGCCACCATAGCATAGGATACATGCCTCCCTTCATCTGGAGAAAAATACTTCAAGGGCGTGATTGTTGAATGGAAGCTTTGTCAAAACTTTCTCAGGCTAGAACATCAGGACCCTCATTCGACTAAGGGAATTCCTCGAAGCTACATCAAAGAAGAATATTGGACAATTCTCATTAGTTTTCATAGATTTCTCATGTGCAAGGGGAGGTATGAAATAACCTTCCTATACCATTTGAAACTTTTTTCACATTTTGAAGGAGGGCCACAAATTGATTTTCCTCACTTCCTATGGATGAGTTTAAATAAAATGATGAGAGGAGTTAAATTAGCTTCCAAGAAACCTGAAACCAACCTCCATCACCATGGCCTAATGAAACTTTTGGTTTTCCATGCCTTGAGGAAACAAGGAAGTAGTTGGAAGTAACTACTCCAACATAATTTTTCTCAGGATGGAATGTCCAAATCTATAGAGGAACATGAAACAGAAGTACACAATGAGGGGTCTAGCAAAAAGACAAAGAAAAACAAAGGGGAGAAATTAGGGGGTGAAGAAACCACTGTTACACCTAGATCATCCCAACCTATTGATGAATTGGAGAAAGATAAGTTTGTTGTGGAGGATCCCACTGCATCCAAAAAGAAGAAAGCCTCCCAATCTCAGAAAATAAGTCCAACATTGATTCCAAAAGATAAAAGACAGAAGAGGAAGGACTCTATGCAAGTTGAGTGATCATATAGTGCTTCTGAAGAAACCATTGAGTTATCACCATAGCTAGCTAGAAAATTGGAAAAGACACATGAAATCAACATCCAGAGCAGGAAAAAGGGTCAAAAGAAAGGTGTGCCAGTAGAACGAATCCTAGAAGAGCCCACTACATATAAGAAGGAGAATATTTCCCAGTCTAAAGTACTTAGTCCAGCCTCGAGTCCTAAATATCAACTGCCACAAAGTGAAAAGAGAAAGAGGAAGAATATAGGTCAAAAGGAAGTTTCACATGATGTCCCTGAGGAAACTATTGAGTTCCCTCAAGAATTGGTTAAGGAGTTGGAAAAGACCCCTTAAGAAGTTAGTGTGTCTCCTCAAGAACCGATTAGTGAGTTGGAGGAAACTCCTAAGATGACAGTGGAAGTAAGAGGAAGCTTAAAACAAGGAAGGCTCAAAAGAAACAAATCTCAGAACCTACACCTCAGTCTTCCAAAGTGGAAATATGGAATGTTCAGCAAGGGCACACTCCAGAACCCACACTTAGGTCTTCCAAGGTGAAAACCAAATCAACATAAGAGAAACAAGTTTCGAGGCCTATAATTGCTATTAAAATGAAGAAGAGGAAGTTGTTTGAGTATACTTCCATCCCTATCAGCAAATCTGAGGAAGTCTCACTTCCTGTATGAAGAACCACTAACAGCATGGCCAAACAAATAACAGTTCCATATGTGCCTTCTCTTCCAGAAGAGCATATTGGTATTCCAAATTATCCAGAGAAAGAAAGTGGTTATGGGGTGTTGGCCCTTGACCAAGTTTTGAGGGTTCTTGGTCATGTTTGAGCATTTTGGAATTCTAAAGACTGTCGAAGGTGGAGCGCAAGATGAAGAAGAGATCGTGGGATCTCAGCCCCTTTTTGGGTCCTTTTTGCGATTTGGGAATATGTAACGGGTATGGGAATGTCGACCCATGGGTTTACCCATGCTTAGGCCTATTTTGTAATATATAAATAGATGTCTAGGCCATGTAGAGAAGAAGAAGAACATGCATCTATGTGATGTTGTGCAAAGTACAAGTGTGGTTTGTAAATGATTTGTGCATACCATGAAAGACTTGCAGAGCTAAGTGCAAGTGGTTGTAACAGATTGTGAAGGGATTTGTGTTGTAACTCAAGGAAGAAGAATCTAGCGAGTTGTGCAGATCTTATGTCCTATGCAGAGTAGGGTTTTGAGGCTCTGTGCATGTAACCTATTGAAGAGGATAATAAATAATAAGAGTTGGTGGATGTAGCCCCAAGGTGGGGGTGAACCACGTATATGTTGTGTTGTTCTTCTTTGTGCGATGTGTTGGTGTATTTATGTGTTATTTGCTAAAGTGTTTGATATAGATAGATAGATAAATATGTTTATGCTTTGTGCTTATGATGAATATTGATGCTAGATATGACATAGGTGAATGTTCTTAGTGCTGGAATCTGCTAGATCTGATCCATTTATTTTTGCCAAGTGCTTAAATACATTAGATCAGGGTGAATGTTGTGATGCTCTGTTTTCTATGCGGAGCAGATATTGGTTAAATAATGATGAAATAATGGTGCTAAGTGCTCTATCAAGTATTATAATCACAGATATGTGTCCCAACTAAGGTTGCAGACACCTGAGTCCTGCAACCACCCCTGCCTCTACCTCAAGTGAGACATCATCTACTTTGCAGCTGTTGCCAAAAGGGACAGTAGTTAGGGTTTTGTTGGTGTGTTGTTGTAGCGTTGAACCCCAGGTCTGCCCCTGTGCCAACAAATGGTTCCATTTTCGGGACCTGAAACTGTGATTATTGGGAACTGAGGAAGAAGAAGCTTTGTGCAAAGATCCTACCTGAAATTGTGAAAGCTCTATGTGTAGATCTATTTCTCTAGTGTGTATCACTCTACTTAGTTTGATAAGCTCTGTGTTAAGGAAAAGAATTATGATCTGAAGAGAAGAGGTAAGATATGAAAGCTTTGTGCTCTGAGAAAAGTAAAAGTGAGACTTTTTTATTAAAAGAGGTAAGATCTGAAAGCTCTATGCTCTGATAAAGGTAAGAGTTTTGAAAAGTTATAGATCTGAAAGATTTGTGCTCTATGGAAGTAAGATAAGTGGAAATTTTTGTTTCAACAGTATGGATCTAGGTATGTTTGATAGATTCTATCCTAGCTTGAAAACTAGGGTATTAATAGATGAAAGAAGATTTGATATGAGTAGATCTAATAAGAATAGTGAAAAATATGTTATACCTATGCATAGAAAGAATGTTTGGACTAATACGTGTATGCAGGATCCTAGAAAGAAATGTTTGCATGTTAGCTACCATGATCCTAGCACGCAGTACAGGAAAGGTTGGGGATCATTTAAAAGAAAGAGAGGATTAACCCTCTGTTATAGTTGCAGAAGACTAGGACACTTCGCTAGGGAATTCCCTGGGAGAAGACCTGGTTGTATTTGTTTTAAAGCTATGAACCATGAAGTATTGGATTTCCCTAGAATGATTGCTAAGGTTGAAAGAATGAATATGAACCAAGAAAACCCTAAGGCAGATCCATAAACTAAGATTATGACAAAATTCCAGAAAGAATTAGAGAAAGTTTTGCTACAGATGAAAGAAACCCTGAATGACCACCAACATGTCAGATTATCAGAGATCTTCAAAGAAAAAGAATGCCTTGAAGAAAGAATAGGAGACTTCGACATTGACTGTGTTCTAGATGAGGAAAAACAGGTGAATATCATGACAGAGAGAACTTGGGAAGCTATAGGGAGGCCTGTTATGAATCCTTCATTAGGAGGAATAGGACTATTCAAAGGAAAGTTGATAAACCTATGTGGAAAGCTCACCCGGATACTTATGAATGCCAATGGAACTTCGACAGAGGAATATTTTGAGATTATTAAATTTATTGAGAACAGAGCCCCATTTACCATGCTACTAGGAAAACCTTGGATTTAAAGAGATCATGCCAAAAGGAAAGAAGAAAAAGAAGTTTTAGAGAAGAAGAAGAAAGAGTTAAAAGAATTCATGACTAGAAGGATCGCACACTTGATTGTAGAACAAAAGAATAGATTGAAGCTATTTAACATCGGAGACCTAGATGTTGAAGTTGCAAGAATACTAGAAGACCCACAGAAGATTGAAGTACCTATTCCAGATAAAGAAGAAGGATCACCCTCGAATCTTAGGAAAGAATCTCAACAGCGCGAAGTAACTATGCCAAAAGAATATAATAATCAAAAAGGAAAAAGGCATATTGACACGAAGCTCACTAGGAAGAAGGCTAGAAAGCTAAGTAAGAAGAGAGATAAGATCAAAAAGTTGCAGAAGGTTCTAGAGGGAACCTTACAGAAGGAAAATTTGCAAAATTGGAGCTTCGTCAGGATATCATGTTCGACAACACAGGTATTCCAACAGAGGGTGAACACCTTCAGTAACCACTCACATAACCAGATCAAATATCAACACACTGATGTTTTCATGTGGTAAAACCCCTACGGGGAAACATCCATGGCCCCAGCCACCGTGGCCACTTGGAGCAGTTTATTAATGCAAAGAAAATGATTACAAAGATATTTTACAAGAGAGTTTCTCACAATCGATCATCGGTAAATGACCCTCCATTCTCTTTAAATAGAGATCATGGACCAATCAGGTGTTAAGCAAAGGATCAATGGTTGTTAAGATCGAGGAGAGTATGAACTGTCGGATCACTCTATGTCGGGAACATATCATGACCATCAGATTTCCTAATTACAAATGCACACTAATGCATAATAAAGAAACACACTATAAAACACACTTTTACCTAATGACACAATAGACCAAGTAGATCTTACTAACTCCTAAGTGTCTAAATATCCTAGCATCCCCCCTTAAGAAC